>CABHPP010125184.1:0-28677 GCA_902168425.1 Peromyscus attwateri | reverse complement strand
CGCTCTAACTGTGCAGCGTCCCAGGACACCGGCTCTTCAGATCTTCGGCCTTGAGGCTTTCTCCTTACTTGCCCTGGTTTCACTTTCAGATGGTAGACAACGTCTCTTAGGTGCTCTGGGGTTATTTGTGTTTAGTTAACTTAGTCCTCTTTTCATGTGAGTAGTTCTGCTGACTTGTTCTCAAGTTCACTGAATCTCCCTTCTCTTGTCTAGTCTGCTTATTAACTTAGTAAAGGAATCATCTCAGATGAGTTTTGAGTTTTTGAAATAGCATTCCCTTGAGCCATTTCTTACAGCCCGCATCATTCTTTGGAGATGCTGTCCACATTGTCCACCTTTCTCACTGGATCTTTTTTCTTTTCCTTTTATTGAAAATTGGTTGTTTTTTTTTTTTCCTCTCACATAATATATCCTGATTATGGTTTTTCCCCCCCTACCCCTCCCAGTCCCTTCTCACCTTCCCTCTCATCCAGATTCACTCTCTTTCTGTCTCTCAGTAGAAAACTAACAGTCTCCTAAGGAATGGTAATATAATATAATATAATATAATATAATATAATATAATATAGTAAGATAAAAACAAAAACTAACACATCAGAATTGGGCAAAGCAAAGAGAAGGGAAAGAGTCCAAAAGAAGTCATAAGACTCAGAGACCCACACATTTGCACACTCAGGAATCCCATTAAAACTCTAAACTGGAAGCAGAGGACCTGATGCAGACCTGTACAGGACCTGTGCTTGCTTTCTCAGTCTCTGAGTTCATATGAGCTTTGATCATGTTGATTTAGAGGACCTTGTTTTTTTCTTGGTGTCCTCCACACCCTTTGGCTTTTACACTTTTTCTGCCTCCTCTTCTGCAGGTTTCCTTGTGCTCTGAAGGAAGGGATTTGATGAACACAACCCTTTTAGGGCTAAGTGTTCCAAGGTCTCTCACTCTCTGTAACTTTCTGATACTTGACACATGAGCCAGAATCAGCATTTGACTATACCTAGCCTTTGCTCAAACGGTCCTGTACTTCTTCACTTCATCTGAGTAAATCACTGATCTCTAGAGTGACTGCCTGTCTTCCCCTCCCTTGTCTTAGCAATTACATCACAGTTTTAAAGATGTGTGAGAACTCTGCAAGGTGACCTGCTAGACCTGGCATGACTGCTACTCCAGTGCAGGATTGTTGTCACTGAGCTGTGCTGATTGATAAATAAAACACTGATTGGCCAGTCGCCAGGCAGAAAGTATAGGATAGGCAGGACAAACGGAGAGGAGAGGCCAGCCCGCCATCCAGGGAACAGCGCGTAAAGGCAGCAGGTAAAGCCATGGAACGCGTGGCGACATATAGAT
The DNA here is from genome assembly GCA_902168425.1 of Peromyscus attwateri. Lineage (NCBI taxonomy): Eukaryota > Metazoa > Chordata > Mammalia > Rodentia > Cricetidae > Peromyscus > Peromyscus attwateri. Next base: position 27,336 of record CABHPP010125184.1, on the reverse strand, counting down.
TAACAGAAATGGGCTGAGTTTAAGTGTAGGAGCTAGACAATGGTAGGCCTGAGCTAATGGCTGAACAGTTTAAATAAAAGCATCTGTGTGTTTATTTTATAAGTGGGCTACAGGACTGCCAGGCTTGGCGGGACCCGGAGAGAAACTCTGTAGCTACAAATCGTGCCCCACGTGGGGCACCAGATATTGGTTTAAATATCATGGTAACTCCACGTAGTTAAAAAGGGAGGTTTATTTTGTGGGGTAACTTACAAGTGAAGGGATAGGTTACAGGGTCTGGGAAAGGTGTAGCACAGTCCAGCGGTGTTCTGTGGAAAACTCTATTCGGTCTACCTCCAGCGTCCAGGATCCAGGAACCAAGAGAGCTGGCACATCTGGATCTCGGGTCTTCAGGGGTCTTCTCTCAGCTCCGCCTTTTAGGCATGACAGTTACCGAAGCCTTCAGGGGGTGTTACTTCCAGATCAAAGCAGGAATGGCTACCCACTACAAGTTGTTTTGTTTTGCTTTACTAGTTTTTAAAAAGGTAGAAATTTCCTTAGTATGGTGTTTCTCAGCTAATCCAGACTTCCCTGATAAACGTACAGATTGCTCTCCTTTCTTCCATGTTACTGCTAATCCAAATGAAACAGCTTCATTCCAAACAAACCACAAACAAGGGCTGATTTGTTCTCATGCTTTGCCCTCTCATCCATCTGAGATCCCCTTCCTGGACACCTGCTTCCCTTCTTAGACCTTAGACCTTCTTTTGCTGGGATATTGATGTTGGATAGTGATGCACCGTTTTTGAATGGTGTTCATTGAGGAGTAATCAACTTTCTGTTGTGTCACAAATCACTTTGAAAGGTAGGGGAAATACAGTAGGAAATGGCATGTTGCCTGTGTGCCCATGGCTAAGCCTATACACACAGGTTAGGCTCTTTTCCAGGAGCAACTCCATCAGTGCCCACCACTTGATTTCGAGCAGGAGAAACGAGGCCCACCTCATCTCAGGATGAGAATTTATGAACTCTTCCCATTATGAAATTGCTACTGCTTAAATATCCCAGGTGGCCTGCTAATTTTGGTGACAACTTTCTACTAACTAAAGTAGGCAGTTTTTTCAGGAAATATGTTTTCCACTCTACGCATTGTGGTTCTTTTCACTTTCAATGCTTGATGTGAGTCCTATAAAGATTTCTATTTCTCCTGAGTTTTCCTATGGTGCAGGCATTTCCTTAGCCTCTTCATAATCATTGCTTTTCCTAAAACAATTCTTGGTACAAAATTGCTATTCTGTTAATAACTTTTTCATTTATGTCTAAAGGAATCTTTAAGCATTTTTTATGATTCTTTATAAAAAAAATACAAATTTTCCAAGTTGTTAGGGAGGTGAACTCCTTAGGAAACCATTTCTCTCCAAGTCCAGGCCATTTTGTATGCTCTTTCCCTTGCTGTCGGTATGTGCCCTGGAGGAGCAGGAATGTTTCATCAGAATAAGTTTTCATATTGTTGTTTTCTCCACTCCAGAGTGTTAGCTGATGAGTGTTTGTACCAGCTAGCTCTAAGAAGTAAGTTTTAGTATTCTTAAAACTATTCGAGACATTGTAGGAAGTTAGATTCTTTTTCTGTGGTTTTAGAAGATTAATGCATGCTAGATCCACTTAGTTTTGTAGTTAAAATCTGAAAAGAAATCTAAAAAGAAAAAAATGTATATATGGCACATATAATTTGAGTCCTTTCCAATATTCAGTTTAACCCAACTTGTATTAAGAAACACACAGAGAATTGATTCCAACTCTGCTAGTGGCCAGCTGTTTAGCCTAGGCAGTGCTAAATCACTGTTGGGTTAAAAAATGAAGGCCAAGTTGAAATAAGCAGGGAAGGGTAGAATCTGGGAGTTAGGTGGTATGAGGACTGATCTGCTATCTCACCATAGTTCTCTTTCTCTCTTGCTCAGGTACTTCTGTCTTCCCCTTCTTTTGTCTTGGCTCTAGGGAACCCAGCTGTATATATGTCTTGACATCATGTCCCCCTGTTTCTCTCAGCCAGGAAATCTGGTCTAGCTAACGACACCAATCAAGTTCACACCTGTTCTCCTTATTGACCAAGCAGCTTAGGAAACAACTTATAACAGGAAACTATTTGTTTTGGCTAATAGCTTAAGAGGCTTCAGTCCCCAGTTACTCGTCTTCATTTTTTTCTGAGCCAGTTGTAAATTGGAATAACATAGTTGGGAGAATGTGGAGAAGCCACTCACCTCATGGCAGCCAGGAAGCAAGAAGTAGGGAGGAGCAGGAACAAGGTACACTCTTCCCTTCAAGGGCATGCATTCTTTCTTTTTATTTTTTATTTTTTTGTTTTTTTATTTTTTGTTTTTGAGACAGGGTTCTCTGTGTAGCTCTGGCTGTCCCAGTATTTGCTTTGTAAACTAGGTTGGCCTCAAACTCAAGTAGATCCACTTGCTTCTGCCCCCAGAGCGCTGGACTAAAGGCATGTGTTACCAATCCCAGCTCAAGGGCATGCTTTCAATGACCTTCTTCCTCTTACGAGGCTTTACTTGGGAAGTTTTAACCATGTCAGATATTCCAAGTTTTAACCATGTCAGATATTCCAAGTGGTTATGAGTCCCTTTATAAAGGGAATACACCTTTTATAGGGTCAAAGCCCTCGTGACCCAGTCACCTCCCCAAGGCTGGGCCTCCGAGTGTTGCTGCCTGGGCATCAAGCTTCCAACACATGAGCTTTCAAGTAAGGAGGCAATTAAGATCCAAACTGCAATAGTTTGTAAGTAAGCACGTCTTCTCCTTGTGGCTCCTAATGGCTTTGTCTGCTAGTGAGGAAGGAGAAACAAGTGTCTTCATTCAGGTCTTGTTATGGAGAAGACAAGATGACTTTGACTAACACAGATAGGGAGGGGAGACTGTCGAAGAGTGCCCTTGCTATCATTATTTCAGGCTGTGTTTGGGTGAACCTCGTGAGTGTGCATCAATATAGTCATTGGCCTGGTTTGTAAGACAGAAGACAGGACTTGGAAAGCCACAGTGCAGTGCTGAAGCTGCTGCCTGTCCCACATCCACTGGCATGAACTCATGCCTGGGCTTTGTGCATTCTGTTAAGAACTTTGTTCAGTCCTCTCCTTCTTGATAGCTAAGAAAATCACAAATGTGAAATGTGTCTTTTGTAGCAAATTAGAATTTGTTGCAGTAAATTATTAATCAGTGCAAAAATGGGAGAATAAAAAATGGAAAATGCTGAGGAAATACTATATATTTTTAATGGATCAGTAGATAAACACCTCCATTTATCTTTGTGACTTCATTTTACCAGTAGCACTTTGAAGTGTAATTTATAGATTATGAAATTCCCTTACTAAATTAACATGTTGCCCTTATTAAAGGAAAATGTGTCTTTTTAGAGGCAAAGATGCATTTTGTTCTGACAAATAGGAAATTTATACATTTGTTTCATGGCTGACTACAAATTTGATTTCATGCCAACTCAAAAAAACACAACGTATGCTTTAGGGATTTGGAGTGACTAAGATACAATCAATCTTACAGAGGCAATTACCACAGCTTTTACCTCTCTTGTAGTTTATCATTCTGATGATATAGTTAGAGAGAAATACAATGCCTGATGGCTGCATGTTTTACTTTGTATCTCAGAGCACAAAAACCTCCATGGTTCATTTTAAAACTTTGAGGAAAATGGTACCCGTATGATTTAAAGTTTAAGTTTAGTTACCCTCTGCAGATTGCTTTTGGAAGTATAGATAATCAAAAGTAAGAATAGTTTTAAGTTTCAGATATAGATAGTATAATAATGGCTTTTTTAAATGTAGAGATTTTATTTATATAGATGCTGTGTGGAGCAGGAAAAGCAGCATTGCCTTTACATGATTACATTTTTCCCTCTTATTTATGAATACAGTAAGTTCTAAAAATGTATCACAGATGTCATATACTTCCTGAGAAGCAATGCTGCCTTTTAAGCTTAGATCACCAAAGATATTTGTAGTCATTTCAGCGTTTTTTTTCCCTCTCCAATAAAGGTATCTGCATAGGAAAGGTTTGAAATATACAAGTGAATATGAGTGTCCGCTCTCAAATGTGAGTGTGTTGAATTTTGCAGGAAAGCAGAGGGTGCAAACTCCTCTAGAAGTAGGTGCTCCCTGAAGCTTTACTTGGGCAGCACTGTAACCCATGTTTATATTGGAGGCTCCTGAGCCGCAGCAGGAAGATGCACAGCAGCAGGTTTCCTAACTCCAGCTTTGTCATTGTAGATGCACTCCAGCTGTAATCTACAACCCCTCTCGTGCCCAACACGACTAACAGTAATCTGTGTCTACCTGAAGTTTGCAGGACCATGACTAGCTTACTGTGATACTGTTCAAAAGCCAGGAATTCATGTCTATCCATTTAACATACGTTGTGTGGGTTCATGCTTAACCGTTTCTGGCCTAGTCATGTATAGAGTTGAGAAATAAAATACTCAAAACATACTAGTGAACCCAAGTGGCTAGAAAATGTCTTTCAGGCTTTAGTCTCTGCACCCAGCATGTGGGATGCTGCTGAATATGGATACCTTCACCATCCCTAGAGATCTGATTGCACAGACTCAGAAATCTGCATTTTAACCAAGTAACGGTGATTTTGAGGCATGTAGGGCTAAGTCTGTAGGAAACACTGATGTAGGAGATCTGTATCTGCATAGGCACATGAGTGGTGTAGTTGCAAAGGCCCCCCACACAGGTGGGTACTGTGGTTGGCTTAATGTTCTTCTCTTGATGTCTTGGAATTCTTGATTTTTTTGTGAGGAAAGGAGTCCTGTATTTCCTGAAAATTGTAGCCAGGTCTACAGACAAGTCTCTGCTCTCTGTGACTGGGATGCCTTGTCGTGCATGAGTACGGTTATTAAGCAATACTTTCTTTCCTATTGGCATTAGACCGAGTCTCTAAGGTCTCTTCTAAGCTTTAAAGATGAACAGCTGTCATTCATCACAAGAGCCAGAATAGGAAATCATAGCATACATTTTTCAGGGAATTAAAATGTAATTCCTTGTCTGAACACGAACACCTGTGTTTATGTTATCCTCACACACTTTTCTCCCCTCCAGGATGGCACGAAACAGAAAAGAGAGCGGAAGAAAACCGTGTCGTTCAGCAGCATGCCAACAGAGAAGAAGATCAGCAGTGCCAGTGACTGTATCAACTCAATGGTTGAGGGTTCTGAACTCAAAAAGGTTCGGTCAAACTCCAGGATTTATCATCGGTATTTTTTGCTGGACGCTGACATGCAAAGCCTGAGGTGGGAGCCATCTAAGAAGGATTCTGAGAAAGCCAAGATTGATATCAAATCTATCAAGGAAGTGAGAACAGGGAAAAACACAGATATATTCCGCAGTAATGGCATTTCTGAGCAGATATCTGAAGATTGTGCATTTTCAGTCATATATGGAGAGAATTATGAGTCACTTGATTTGGTTGCAAATTCTGCAGATGTTGCGAACATCTGGGTGACGGGACTCCGGTACCTGATTTCTTATGGGAAACATACACTTGATATGTTAGAAAGTAGCCAAGACAACATGAGGACTTCTTGGATTTCACAAATGTTTAGTGAAATTGATGTAGATGATCTTGGACATATAACTCTGTGTAATGCTGTACAATGTATCAGAAACCTCAATCCTGGTTTAAAAACAAGCAAAATTGAGCTTAAGTTCAAAGAATTGCATAAATCAAAGGACAAAGCTGATACTGAAGTCACAAAAGAAGAATTTATTGAGGTTTTTCATGAACTTTGTACTAGACCTGAAATTTACTTCCTTTTAGTCCAGTTTTCAAGCAATAAAGAATTCCTTGATACCAAGGACCTTATGATGTTTCTTGAGGCAGAACAGGGTGTAGCACATATAAATGAGGAGATAAGCCTTGAAATTATTCACAAATATGAGCCATCCAAAGAAGGTCAGGAAAAGGGCTGGCTCTCCATAGATGGGTTCACTAATTACCTGATGTCACCTGATTGTTACATATTTGATCCAGAGCATAAGAAGGTCTGTCAGGATATGAAGCAGCCACTGTCTCATTACTTTATAAACTCCTCTCATAATACATACTTGATAGAGGACCAGTTCCGGGGCCCCTCTGACATCACAGGGTATATCCGTGCTCTTAAAATGGGTTGCAGGAGTGTTGAATTAGATGTGTGGGATGGGCCAGATAACGAGCCTGTGATTTACACAGGCCATACCATGACCTCTCAGATAGTCTTCCGCAGTGTCATCGATATTATTAACAAGTATGCGTTCTTTGCTTCTGAGTATCCTCTCATCTTGTGTTTAGAAAATCACTGTTCTATTAAACAACAGAAAGTGATGGTTCAACACATGAAGAAAATTTTAGGAGACAAGCTGTATACAACATCACCCAATATGGAGGAGTCTTACCTGCCATCTCCGGATGTCCTGAAAGGGAAAATACTAATCAAAGCAAAGAAACTGTCTTCAAATTGCTCTGGTGTGGAAGGGGATGTTACTGATGAAGATGAAGGGGCAGAAATGTCTCAGAGGATGGGGAAAGAGATCGTGGAACAGCCCAACCAGGTGCCTGTGAAGCGCTTTCAGCTTTGCAAAGACCTGTCTGAACTGGTCAGCATCTGTAAGTCAGTGCAGTTCAAGGAGTTCCAGGTGTCCTTCCAGGCGCAGAAGTACTGGGAAGTGTGCTCATTCAATGAGGTGCTCGCCAGCAGATACGCCAGTGAAAGCCCCGGCGACTTTGTGAATTACAATAAGCGCTTTCTTGCCAGGGTCTTCCCTAGTCCAATGAGAATTGATTCTAGCAACATGAACCCTCAAGATTTCTGGAAATGTGGGTGTCAGATTGTGGCCATGAACTTCCAGACTCCAGGACTGATGATGGACCTGAATATCGGCTGGTTTCGGCAGAATGGGAACTGTGGCTATGTTCTTCGACCAGCCATCATGAGGGAGGAAGTCTCCTTCTTCAGTGCCAACACAAAGGACTCTGTTCCTGGAGTCTCACCTCAGTTGCTTCACATTAAAATTATCAGTGGCCAGAACTTTCCCAAGCCCAAAGGGTCAGGTGCCAAAGGTGATGTAGTGGATCCTTATGTCTATGTGGAAATCCATGGAATTCCTGCTGACTGTGCAGAGCAAAGGACAAAAACTGTGAATCAGAATGGAGATGCTCCCATTTTTGATGAAAGCTTTGAATTTCAAATCAACCTCCCTGAACTGGCCATGGTGCGCTTTGTAGTGCTGGACGATGACTACATTGGGGATGAGTTTATTGGCCAGTACACGATTCCCTTTGAATGTTTACAGACAGGCTACCGCCATGTTCCTCTGCAGTCCTTGACCGGAGAAGTCCTCGCCCATGCTTCTTTGTTTGTCCACGTGGCCATCACTAACCGAAGAGGAGGAGGGAAACCTCATAAAAGGGGCCTTTCTGTGAGGAAAGGGAAGAAGTCCCGCGAATACGCATCTCTGAGAACACTGTGGATTAAAACCGTAGATGAGGTGTTCAAGAATGCCCAGCCCCCCATACGGGATGCCACGGACCTGAGAGAGAACATGCAGGTGTGTGTTCATGGTTAGATTTCTACTTGCATGTCTATGATTTCTGGATGTTTATTTTTTGCAATAGTAGATTTAATTTTAAATACTTTGAAATTACAGCTGGTTGTTAGAATGTTTATTACTGGTCTCATTTCTCATCATTTAAACTTCCAAAACTGTGGTTGTTGAAATATTGATTGATGCTAGAATAAACTGGTCTTACTGCTGACTCGCAAGCTGCTTACCTGTGTTCCTATTATGACCAGTTAACAGCTTTTTTTTTTTTTAAACATAGTATACATGGGAATCTCTGATGTTGTTGAATATTATTATTTCTTAGATGGAACACAAATTGATAACCTAGCAAAAGGTAGATTGGTTAAAGTAAAGGGATGTGTTCCAGATCTTTCTTAAGGAGCTCTAGTGCTTGGAAACATTTAAATGAGCTATTGTTCTTTTGATTTTAGAGGATAAATAATTGTTTACATAAAATATTTATGGTAAATGTATTTATGAAAGTCTTAAGATAATTTGTTCTGAATAACATGTTTCAGAGCAGTCAGTTAGGAATTGTATACCTGACTAAGGATGAGCCATACATCTAGCTATATACTAGATGTAATATATTGGCAAGCAATGTAGGACTAAACCCCTAGGGTCTCCCTTACAGAGAGTCCACAGCAGTGTGTGAGATATGTTCTATGTTGTAGGTATTATAAGATGCTTGTTTATTTAAAAAATACTTATTTTTGTTTTGTATGTATGAGTATTTTGCCTGCATGTGTATCTGTGCACCACATCCATGCCTGGTGCCCACAGAGCTCAGAAGAAGGTATTGGATCCCCTGGAATGGGAGTTACAGATGGTTGTGAATTGCCATGTGAGTGCTAGGAATCAAACCCAGGTCACCTGGAAGAGCAGCTAGTGCTGCTAACCACTGAGCCATCTCTCCATCCCGTTTGTTTGCTCTTAAGCCACTATTATAAAAATAACATTAGCAGTGAATCCTAACCAGGAAACACTTTCACTATGTTTCCTATCTAATTCTGTAGCCATCTCTGGAATAAGAACAGTTGCCTGCAATAAGGACATCCATTACCTTCCTCTCAAAGTCAACGGATAACCAAAACTGGAAGGGTTTCTCCATTGTTGAGGGTGCATGCATTTTGGCAAACCCTCAGTCCCAAATAAACCACATTGTCCCTTGCCTATGGCTGTTGGTGTGCATATGGAACATAATTCCTTTTGGGACCTGTTAAGGCTCAACCATCATGCCTCCAGGGCTTGTCTGTACTGAGCCCCAAGAAGCTATCTATAGTGGTGCTTAGTGGTGCACCTGCTCTGCATCGTCAAGCTGGCTGTGAGAGTGTGCCGGGAACCAATGGATGGCAGCCTGCCCTCAGGGGACTTGTGCTACAGTCAGGGGTGGGCGGTAGAAAGGGGAAATCCAGGCTGAGGTGATGGATGCAGGATGTGCTGTGAAGAAAAACAAGGAGTTACCAAAGACTGCTGGGGAGTACACTTTAGATAGCTTAGTAATGTACCTCTGTACATGTCACAGAATGAGTTTGAACAAGATGATGCATAGCTTGATGGCCGTGGTTAAAGCAATATTAATTAAAATGAAATGTTTTAATTCAAAACTTATTCCAGAACATGGATTACTTAGGAGCCTAGATCTCTAGATCTGCTTCTTCTGGCCACCTGCTCTGTCCACACAGGGCACAAGCATGCCTGGAGTCACACTTATGACTCATACTCTGACTAGGAAAAAAATTCCCTTTATATATATACACACACACACACACACACACACACGCACGCACGCACGCACGCACGCACGCACGCACGCACGCGCGCACGCATAGATATGGGACTTTTAGAATGGCTTACAGGTGTGGTCCAATTAGTCTAACAATGGTTATCTAACAATGGAAGGTCCAAGAATCTAGTGATTGTTCAGTCCAGCAGACTGGATGTCTCGGCTGGTCTTCAGTAGACACCAGGATCCTGAAGAAGAAGGCTCTAATGCCAGTGAAGGAAGGGACTTGCTAGTGAGATGAGAGCAAGCAGGCAAAGAGAGAGAAAGCTTCCTTCTCCCATGCCCTTTATGTAGATTTCCAGCAGAAGGTGTGCCCCAGATTATCTTCTCAAAAGATCTAGATTAAAGGTTTATTTTCCCACTTCAAGATCCAGATTAGAAATGGGTCTTCAGCCAGGCAGTGATGGCAGGCGGATCTCTGAGTTTGAGGCCAGCCTGGTCTACAGAGTGAGTTCCAGGGCAGCCAAGGCTACACAGAGAAACCCTGTCTCAAAAAACAAACAAGCAAAAAAAAGTGGGTCTTCATACTTCAAATTATTAAATTAAGAAAAAACTCCCTCACGGGTGTGCTCAGCCATTTGCGTTTTAGTTAATTCCAGATGTGGTCAAGTTGACAACCAGGAATAGCAATCACAGTGACCCAGAAGGGCCTCTTTTCTATTTTGCAGAATGCAGTGGTATCATTCAAGGAGCTATGTGGCCTCTCCTCGGTGGCTAACCTCATGCAGTGCATGCTGGCTGTGTCACCTCGATTCCTGGGGCCCGACAACACCCCCCTGGTGGTCTTGAATCTTAGTGAGCCCTACCCCACCATGGAGCTGCAGGCCATCGTGCCTGAGGTTCTGAAGAAGATTGTAACAACTTACGACATGGTGAGTCCCGTTTGTCCTGTTCCTGGGGAGGAGGGTGTTTTAGGGTACCACACCAGATGAAAGCAACAGCTTTTGCTGACCTGTTCTTTCCTGTCTCACGCATCGTGTGCGTATGCTGGAAGAGTGTCTCCTCTCACTTTGTTGTCCTTGAAAAAGTTTCCTGTTAGCCGGGCGGTGGTGGCGCACACCTTTAATCCCAGCACTCAGGAGACAGAGAGGCCGATCTCTAGCCTGGCTTCCAGAGCAAGTTCCAGGACAGCCGAGAACAACTAAGGCTGCACACACACACACACACACACACACACACACACACACACACACACACGTTTCATATTGTATTGTTGTGTTAGAAAGCAGGGTTCAGAGACTGTTTCCTCAGATTAAACATGAACTTCCTAAAAACTGAATCTGAACCAACTTCTCATGGATGCTCTGTGTCTTACATGTATGTGATTAAACCAACCAAACAAACCCTTTTATCCTGTCTTGGAACTAGTCATTGATTTATTTTGTTTCCACTTTCCCCTCAACCCAGTAAAGTAGTGAATTCTATGTTTTGGAAGATGAGTTTGGAATCCCATCCAGGGCGGTGCTCCCATATACAATACTAGGTATATACAAGGTGGTGCCATTTTTAGGGCAGCTGCTCCTCGAGTTATCCTCAGGACACCTAGAATATTACAGTTTTGCGTTTAAGATTTATCTTGCATTTTCTTTCTTTTTTTTTGGTGTTTCGAGACAGGGTTTCTCTGTGTAGCTTTGCGCCTTTCCTGGAGCTCACTTGGTAGCCCAGGCTGGCCTTATCTGTCATTTTCTTAATCGAATGCTGCTCTCTTTTTGTGCTCTTATAATTTTTTATAACTCTAAGGGAGAATTTTTTCTATTGTGTGTTCATATGTGAAGGGTGGAGGGCGACACAGCACGCGCCTATCGTGTATGCCAGCTCGGAGGACAGCTTTCGGGACTTGTTTCTCTCCTACTGTGGAGTCCAGTGACTGACCTCATGTCCTCAGGCTTACAAGGCAGAACTTTTAAGTACTGAGCTATTTCACTGGTAAGGAAGAATTTAATTTGTGAGCAGCACTTACTTCAAATTCCTAAAGTAGGTGAGGATGTTAGAACTGGCTGTGTGTATCAGCAATGACTTCTTAGTCTGGTAGTGTGGACATTCCTCTCAGGTAGGGCATTGAGGATATTCAGGATGAGTGTCCCTGGAAACGCTAGCTAAGGCTGCAGAAAACGAAAATGAAGTTTCCTCTGGTACATCTTCTGTGCTTGAGAGAATAGGATCGGCATCCTTCATCCTCTCTAAAACATTTTGACCGTTTGGGTCTGAAAGCTGTAATTTAAAGGAATTTAGGTGATTCAGGGGAAATACAGACATCTTGGGTGAGCATTTCCCACACTGTTATGAGGAATCCTGCTTTCTTCGAATATTAGTAAACATGCAGTGCAGGAAAGGGTGCACAGAGAAGTAATTTGGAGAAATACTCCTCTGAGTGAAACTAACCAGACGTCAGTACTGCCCTTTTTTTTCAGTCATTCCAGGACACCAGCCCATGGGATGGAGCCACCCACAATCAGGGTGGCTTTTCCTTCCCTTGTTAAACTTCCTCATAGACAAACCTAGGGATGTTTCCATGGTGATTCTAAACCCTACCAAGTTGGGCGTGAAGATCAGCCATAACAGTAGTCACACAGTATACCAAGTGTTCATCCTCCCTCCCATTTCAGCCCAGATCTCATGGAAACTTAAGACATACACGAGACCGAGCATTTCTTGCTTGAGACAAGCTGCAGACAGCCTCATCCACTGCAGGAAATGCTTAGTTCTGAAGAGAAGGTTAAACACACCCAAGAGAGTAGAGGAATAACCAATTCCAGAACATTTAATCAAAAAAGGTATAATAAAACACCATGAAAGCAACAAAATGACAGGAATGAATAGATTGTTCAGTAATAACTCTCATTATTAATGGTGTCAGTTCCCCAGTTAAAAGACACATACTAACAGATTGGACTGGAAAACATCCAATGAAGTAAAAGAAGGAACTGTTTAGGAGGCCCCCCCAGGCGGTGGGACCGGGACCTGTCCTTGGAGCCTGAGCTGGCCTTTTGGAAGCTAGGGCCTATGCTGAGACACTTTGCTCAGCCTTGGTGCGGGGAGGAGGAGACTGGACCTGCCGCAGCTGAATCTGCCAGGGTGGGCTGACTCCCTAGGAGAGACCTTGCCTTGGAGGAAGTGGGAATGGGGGGGCGGATTAGCGGGGAAGGCTAGGGGGGTGGGAGGAGGGAGGACAGGGGAATCCATGGCTAATATGTAAAATTAAATTAATTATAAAATAAAAATATTTAAAAAAACAAAAAATTTTTTTCTAAATAAAAAAAAGCCTAGGGCCATATATATTTAATGTACAGTTCTACCAGACTTCCAAAGAACCAGCACCAGTTTTTATTCCATAAAATAGACAATGAAGAAATACCTCCAAATTATTTTTAATTATATTTTTTGAGATTAAGGAAAACTTTCATTAGCCACACATCTGACAGAAGGTTAGTATCTAGAGTATACAAAGAATTAAAAAAATAGAAACATGAAGGGAACAATCAACCCAGTTCAAAAAATGAGCTTGGAACTAAACAGAGGTTTCAAACTATGAAAGATAAATAGCTGGGTAATTTTTAACCATTAATTGTTCACCATTCCTAGCCATCAGGGAAATGCAAATTAAAACTATTTTGAGATTTATGTTAGTCAGAATGGCTAAGAACCACAAAGCAAACAGTGTCAGTGCTGGCATGGATGTAAGGGAAGGGGGCGCCCACTCACTGCTGGTGGGCAGTAGCTGGTCTGGTATAGCTACTGTTGTAAAACACTACACACTTGAATCACAGACTGTGGAGAAATCGACTTTCTACTCTAGCTGTCTTTCTTAGTGCTGGAAGGTGCCAGAAGAGAAAATAGTCAGATTTCACCTAGCTACAAACTTTGCAAGCCATAACAGTGACGGGTGAGACAAGATATGCTTACCGGGGCAATCGAGGCGTGAATTAGTTGTGGCCGTAACCAAACACTTTCTGATGTGATTTAAGGCCCACTTCATAAGATGGAACCCATGCGTCACACCATCCTCAGGGCCAGGAGCCTGTGATGGATGGCCCTTACTACTATTATTGTGCTAAATGGACATAGTGTTAAACCAGCCTAATGAGTCATTGCTATAGTCACAGATTAGTGCATCTCTCAACACTCATCAGAGAAGCTTCTTTTTGTAGAGATGGTGAATATCACATAGAATCACAATTTGTCAAGGTGCAGAGAATAAGATACTATAGAGTACTTAGCCCTGAATGGGACAGCTATAACACACCCCCTTCTGCCAAGACTCAGGGATATTTCAGAAGAGGAGGTAGGAAGATTGTAAGAGCCAGAGGCAGTAGATGTCTACAACAGAGCAGTGTTCTCCAGACACAGCAGGATAGTTGCACATGTGAACTCACAGTAGTTGTGACATCATGCTCAAGGTAGTCGCAATCTCAAGATTGACAAACTCCTAGCACAGAGGGGGAAGGTGGTCACGAAGTCTTACCCACTGCTGAAGAACTATTGGTAACTGATAGCTCCTAGGGCAGGGAGAGTTAGGTTTCTTTAAACATGTGGTCCTGGTAAGTGGAACGTGATACAGTGGATGACCATATGCCCAAACACTGATTGGGTTGGATGTGTTTAAAAAATATACTGACACAAAATTTGGTGGTATGGAATGAGTGGTGGGTTTAGGGAGTTGGAAGACGGGTACATATGATCAAAATACAATGCATAAATTCTCAAAAAATTAATCAAAAATATATTTTTTAAAAAAAGAAAATAGGCCAGGATCAAGTCTATCTGAAGTCATTGGTGATTGATGGTTCTTTGTATTTCTGGTTTTTGTTTGTTTTGTTTTTTTGAAAGAGGAAAAGAAAACATAAAGTGGGTGAATAGGAGTGTGGGGGATGGTCTGGGAGGAGATGGGGAGGAGAAACATGATCAATATGTTGTGTGAAAAATTGTTCTTTAAATATGTGAAGTGAAGGCTTTTCTTCACACAACTGTTGATTGTTGGCACTGAGAGCAGCAGCCTTCTGTGTATGCCACAGATGTGGGTTTGTGTGCCTTCTCTTGCTACCCACAGCACTTGGTGAGGAGATAAGTCACATCTCATAGTCAATGCAGCCTGCTACTCTGAATCAAGACAGATGATCTGCAGTAAGGCTACTGCTGATTCTCATCTCCTTCATGACTCCTTTTGTCACTCATCTTGAAGAGCTGCTTTCAAGTAGAGGAGATGCCTTTATCAACATTGAAAATGTGGGAATAAAAGAAAGATAGAATGTTTAGAACATGATTGACCTAAAGAGAGGGAAGAGGAGAGAGGGGGAGTGGAGGAGGGATAATTTGGAATATGAGTGCATCTTGCAAAAAGATCAGAAACCCATAGTTTGTAGTTTAATTTGGTGGCTGGAGAGAATCAGCAAGTGATGTTCCCCTCCAAAGTGGGCAAGAGCTGTTTATAAGATGGTGTGATGACCGAATCACACCTGTCATCTGGGGCAGGGACGTTGGAAACTTCTCGGCTCACACACAGGTGATTATATGACTCTTTCTGATCCAGTTTTGTAGCTTTATGTGTCTTTACAGAAACCATCATACGAAAACTACGTGGTCTCCCTCATGTACGGAATCACACAAATAATTTGTACATGCATAAACAAATGTACCTACGATACAGGTTAACCGAAAAAAGAGAACAAAAGCTGGTGATGGTGGCGCACGCCTTTAATCCCAGCACTTGGGAGATAGAGGCAGGCGGATCTCTGTGTGTTCGAGGCCAGTGAATTCTAGGACAGCCAGGACTGTTACACAGAGAAATTCTGTCTTGAAAAATCAGAGAGAGAGAGAGAGAGAGAGAGAGAGAGAGAGAGAGAGAGAGAGAGAGAGAGAGAGAACAAGAAAGGCTAAATATTAGGAGACAAGGAAGGACTGATTGTAGGCAAATGAGCATGAGTTATGAAAGAGGATGCAAAACTAATTGTTTTTCTAGTTTTAACTCTGTTTTAGATTTTTCATTTTTGGTAGCAGATAAGTATATAAAATATATTTGGCGGATAAGTATATAAAATATATTTGATAATGAAAGAATAAAATCCAATATGAAGTATTGTTTTTTTTTTTTCTCTTTTGGGGGACCTGCCACCCAGCTCCCAAATAAATCACACACAGAGGCCTTTTTTTTTTCTTTTTTGTTTTTGATTTTTCAAGACAGGGTTTCTCTGTGTAGCTTTGTAGCCTGTCCTGGAACTTGCTGTGTAGACCAGGCTGGCCTCTAACTCAAAGACATCTGCCTGCCTCTGCTTCCCAATTGCTGGGATTAAAGGCGTGTGCTACCACTGCCCGGCCCAGAGGCTTATTCTTAATTATGAATGCCCAGCCTTAGCTTGGCTTGTTTCTTGCCAGCTTTTCTTATCTTTAACCCAGCTAGCTTTTGCCTCTGGACTTTTCCCATTCTCTAACTTCTGTAAAACTTACTCTTACTTTGTGGCTGGCTGTGTAGCGAGGTGGCTGGCCCCTGGAGTCCTCCTTCTCTGGCTACTCCTTTTTCTCCCACGTTTCTCCTTCTATATATTCTCTCTGTCTGCTGGTCTTGTCTATCCTTTCTCCTGCCTTACTATTGGCCATTCAGTTCTTTATTAGCCCATCAGGTGTTTTAGACAGACACAGTAGCACAGCTTCACAAAGGTAAACAAATGCAACATAAACAAAAGTGACACACCTTAAAATAATACTCTACGGCAGTGAAGCTTCACAGCTTCCATTCTTATTTTTGTATTTATTTTAAATACCAACCACAGTTTCCCCTCCCTCCTCTCTTCCCATTCCCTCCCCTGACCTCCCGCCTAACCCCACCCACTCTTACTCCTTTCAGAAAGGGGCAGGCCTCCCATGGGAGTCAACAGAGCATGGCACATCACATTGAGGCAGGACCAAGCTCCTCCCCCTGCATCAAGGCTGGGTGGAGACATCCCAGCGTGGGGAATAGATTCCTAAAAGCAAACTCATGCCCCAGGGACATGTCCTGATCCCACTACTAGGGGCCCCACAAACAGATCAAGCTACACAACTGGCACACACATGCAGAGGGCCCAGGTCAGTCCCATGCAGGCTCCCTGGCTGTCGGTCCAGAGTCTATGAGTTCCCTCTAGCTCAGGTCAGCTGTCTCTGTGGTTCCCCTGTCATGACCTTGCTCATATAATCCCTCCTCCCTCTCTTCCCCTGGACTCCAGGAACTTGTCCCTGTGCTTGGCTGTGGATCTCTGTATCTGCTTCTATCAGTTACTAGATAGAGTATCTCTGATGACAATTAGGGTAGTCACCAGTCTGGATGACAATTAGGGTAGTCACCAGTCTGGAGAAGGCCAGTTCAGGTACTTCTCCACTATTGCCAAGAGTCTTAGTTAGGGTCATCCTTGTAGATTCCTGGGGGTTTCCCTGGCATGAGGTTTCTCCCTAACTCCAAAATGGCCCCCTCTATCAAGATATCTCTGTCATTACTCTCCTCCTCTATGCCCCCCCCCCCCCCCCCTGTTCCCCCCTTTCTCCCCTCCCCCCCCCCCCCCCCAGTTTACCCAGGAGATCTCGTCTACTTCCCCTTCCCAGGGAAATCCATGCATCCCTCTTAGGGTCCTCCTTGTTACTTACACAGCTTCCCTTCTGAATGGCTTCTGTAACTGTATAGCAGTTCAGTTAATTGCACAGTCTTTGGGTCTGGTTAATTTTGCTATGATTTTTTTTATTTGCTACCTTTTTAATAATAAAGTTTAGAATTTTTTTTCAATCAAGGTTTCTACATGTAACAATCATGGCTGTCCTGGAACTGACTTTGTAGACCAGGCTGGACTCAAACTCACAGAGATCTGCCTGCCTCTGCCTCCTGAGTGCTGGGATTAAAGGCATATGCCACTAGTGCCTGGCTTAGAATAAAATTTTTAAAGGAAACAGTTGAGGAGCACATATTTACAGGAATCCCTGCCTGTGCATCACAGCACAGGTACTCAGGAGCAGTTAGGGGAAGGGGACTGGAAGTATCAGCAGTCCCCTCAAAAGAGACTTCACCATTGTCTTCATTGTGATTTCTGCTGCTGTGATAAATGCCATGACCGAAAGCAACTTGGAGAGGAAAGGGTTCATCTTAACAGTTGTAGTCCATCATCCACAGAAGTTTGGGTAGGAACCCAGGGGCAGGAGCTGAAGCATAAGCCATGGAGGGTGATGGCTTACTGGCTTGCTCCTCATCGTTTGCTCAGCCTGCTTTCCTACAGCACCCAGGACCACCAGCCCAGTGGTGGTACCACTGGAAGTGAGCTGGGCCTTCCCACATCAATAAAAAAAAGTCCTAGAGGCTTACCCACAGGCCAACTTGGGAGGGGCATTTTCTTAATTGAAGTTTCCTTTCCCAAAATGATTCTCTCTTGTGTCAAGTAGACGTAAAACTAGCCAGCATAATAGACCTCTTGTCACCTTGACATACAAGCACATCATTGTTAAACCATAGCCTTTCTTAGCTCATTGTCCCCAAGATGTTATATTAATATCAATACCACAATATAAACATACTCCAAACTTTAAAAGTCTCACCATCTTTAAAATTTCATCTTTTTAAAACATTCAAAGTGGCTTTCATCCTTCAAAGCCTCTCCAAAATGTTCAAGTCTCTAAAATAACCAGTCTCCACAAAACTCCAGTCTCTTTAAAAGTTCAAATCTCTCAACTGTGAGGACTGTAAAATAGTAAATAAGTCAAATACTTTCTTCAAGAGGGAAGAACCTGGTCACAGTTATAGTCAAATCATAGCAAAGTCAAAGTCCAAGAATATACAAGATCCAGTGCTTGCCCAAGCCTGAGCACCTTCCATGTTCCATTTCTCTACTGCTGTCTGCAGCCCAGACAGCTTGTCTTCTAGACTCAAGCCAGCTCCACTTCATGGCTGCTGCTGTTCCTGGTCCAGTGATCTTGGAATCTCTAGAGGATGGGGATTTCCATCCTAATTAGGTTGCACCTTCACCAGTGACCTTCTGGGTTCAGGGATTCTAAGCTACCATAGGCTGCCAAGCCTCAGCCTCTCCCCGTGACCCCTGAAATTTTCACAGCTCCTCTGGCTGCACCCTCACCAGTGTCCTGCCCTGGCTTCTCACAGGCTGCACTCGGCTGCTCTCTATGACCTCGTCATACCTTCAAAACCAGTACTACCTGGGATCCTTGTACACATTACCAATTTCAGCTGCCAGCACGAAGTACAGCCTTGGTCCCCTCTGGACCATAGCTCTGTGTGCTGACCCTGATGAAACACTTCCCAGGTTTCACCTCAATGATGCTGGTCTCTTCTTAATCACAGATGATTCTTCAGCCCTGACTGACCAATAGATTGTCCCAGCAAAACAAAGATTTCATTTTAGTAGCTTTTAATTCAGAATATTGGACAGCCTCAATAGAGTCTTTAAGAACTTCTCAGAACTTCCCTCTGAAATTTCACAATCCAGGTCTCTATTGACTACATTTCTCTCAACACTCTTTTATCTTCCAAGAGCTCACACAGAACAGCCCACTGATCTCTGAACACTCAATGGCTTTTCCAGCCCAAAGTTCAAATGCTACCACAATTCTCCCAAAACACGTGTTCAAGTCTGTCACAGTAATACCTCATGACCTGGTACCAATTTCTTCGTTAGGATATTTATTGCTGTGATAAAACACCATGGCCACAAGTAGGTTGGGGAGGAAGGGGATTATTTCATCTTATAGTTTGTGGTTCATCATCCAAGGAAGATAGGACAGGAACCTGGAGGCAGGAACTGAAGCAGAAGCCATGGAGCAACACTGCTTACTGGCTTGTTCCTCATGGCTTGCTCAGACTGCTTTCTTGTAGCACCCAGGACCACCAGCCCAGGAGTAGCACTGCCCACAGTGAGCTGGGCCCTCCTACATCAATCACCAATCAAGAAAATGTACCTGATGGGGTCATTTCCTTAACTGAGGGAACCTGTGTCCAAATGACTCTAGCGTGTGTCATAGGGACATAAAACTAGCCAGCACAGCCATATAGCAGTTTTTGTCATTGAAGTCCAGTCTTTGCCACCATTAAGGGAATCAGCATGTTGTCAGATGGTTTCATCAGATGTGACGATGTGATCAGTGCTATAGAGCTTCCCTAGTATGAAAGTCCAGATTTGGAGTGTTGCAGATTTGGGATTCTTAAATTGGGGGTGCTCAACTAGTGAAGTGTACGCAGTTACGGTTTTAGACAATTTGGGTGAGAGATACTCAACCTGTGTGAAGCAAGTCAGTGTATTGTCCAACATGACAACATCATTCAAAATGTATAAGGAACCTAGTAATTGATAGGCGTGGTGCTGCCCAGTCATATCTGTGAGTGCAAGCTGGAGCCTTTATTGGCACGTTTCTACTTCTTGGGAGATAGCATTGGTACCAGAACTGCCACGAGAATCCGTGATGTGAGGCCTGTATTTGATAGGGTCTCCGTAGCTTTGCTGTGTTTAGAACCTTGGTTTACTTTCTAAAGGGGCAGAGAAGGATTACTTATTTTTTTAAACATTTCATTTACATGACTATTGTTGGGTCTGTATCTGAAGACACGCGCGCGCGCACACACACGCACACAATCTATCCGGAACCTAAGCTCCAGGAATGAACTTAGGAGAAGGGGCACTGGCAGTGCAGGGGTCTTCTGATCTTCCTGTGCCCAAGGAGGAGGGAGACTCAGGCCGGGGGCCTCCGTCAAACCACACACCGAGTGTTCGACTTTGTTCTCCCTTCAGTCCTTCGAAGCTCAGCTCCCATAGTTTTTCTTAGAAGTGTTTTTGTTTTTGTAAAGAAGAAGGGAACTTAATCTTTATTTACAGGACATTGCAGGATACAAAATTCTATGTAGAAATATGAAACTCAGACAAAGTATGTACAGTTTACAACTGTTCAAGTATAGTTTCTTTGTAAAAATGCTACAGTAACAAACCACATTTAAAGAGTTCTTAGAGAACAGTAAGAGAAATTTATAAGAGACACAGCACATGGTGCCTTAGCTGGACGTTAGGAGTTAAAGGTCCCAGGAGCCCCATCCTGAGCTTGGAAGGCAAAGCCTTTCAAGGTCATTTCTGGCACCTCGTTTTGATCTTCCTCTTCCTCCACTGAGAAGTACTTCTCCATAAAGCTTAATGAGGCCTTGTCCATAGACTCATTTTCAGGGCTTTTCAGTTTTGTTCAACCCTCCACTCTCTTCATTATTCTGAGTTTCACTGTCTCACTGTTTCTCAGCAGCCTGAAAGATATTAGAAATGGCATCAAGAATAACCAGAATAATTTTGATATCTTTTGCACTTACGAGGTTCATCAAAGGTTCTTTTATGCCACAGTGAACAAGACACATAATCTGTTCAACAGTCCCATCATGGGTGTAGTTGGTTACAGCCCACACAGCTTTCTTCTGTGTCTTAAAGTCCACCTTAGAGAGGACACCAGCAAGAAATGACGCTAAGCCATGACTCACAACTTGTGTATCTGGTCCTGGCTGTGATGTTTGACATTGTCCATGTGGCCTCCTTCTGAATATTAGTTTTGGGCTTTGTTAGCAGTCTGGGAAAGACTGCAAGTACTCCTGAATCTGTCACAATCAGAGTCTGCTCATCTGCTCCAGTGACAATATTCCCCCAGGCTCTTAGTGCAGGAGGCACAGTTGGCAATTCAGTAGCTCCTAGAAGCTTCACAAGTTGTGCACAACTCCTGTGTTCACAACCATCTCAATGATTGTCAGTCAAGTAGGAAAAGAAATGTCAGTCAAGTAGGAAATAGCCCAGCAGAGATCTGCTGATAGTTCTGGATCCTTGTGATGCTGAAGATGAACTCGAGTAGGAAGAATCTGCTCAACGGCAAATTGGAAGTGTCCAGGTAAGATTACATAAGTAGCCACATGCCAAGGATGCCGATCAGGAATTGCAAGAAGAGCCCACAGTTGGTCAGCTGTACCATATTTGATATCTATTTCTCAGAAACCTGCAATCTTTCTAAGAGCCAATACACTTTGCTCACTGATGTCAAGAGAAATGAGTGCTGGGATAGCACCTCATCCACCACAGCCCTGGTCTGTTTGGATGTTCCAGAAGCAATGTTAGTAAGCGTCCAGATTCAAACTGAATGGGACAGTTCTGCCCAAGAAGGACACAAATTTTGGGATCAAACCAGTCCGATGATGTTGTCTATAGGAGGCCATTTCTCCCTAGAAAGCAGTTTCTGAACAGCTTTAGTAGCTTGGGGCTGGCTTCCCAAATCTTTGCTGTTTATGCCTTTAACCGTGTCCTTGACAGACCAATTTACAGTGCCCTGATTGTTGGGGTTTCCTGCAGTGGAGAAGTGGCATCATTGGGAAATGGGCTGACCTTTCTCCTTTCAGCATCTGGTCATCTTCCGTAGCTTTCCTCGGTCTCACGTGAACTTCTCTTTGCATCTCTGTCCATCTTTTCGCTTGTTCTCAAATCTGTTTCATTGGTGGATCTGGTTGCAGGAACAAAGGGAATCGCTGCACGGTGTGTTCGGGCTTCCGGGAAAGGTGCTGCAGGCTCTCAGGATGTCCACTACCCCTCAGCCCTTGGCCTTTGTGGTTATTCATTTTGTCTTTTTAATGAGTAAATATTTTGCCTGCATGTGTATGTGTGTGTCACATGCGTGCTTGGTGCTGGCGGAGGTCAGAACATGGTTTCAGAGCCCCTATGGAATTACAGATGGTTTTGAGCCACCATGTGGGTGCTGAGAAATGAACCCACGTCCTCTGAGAGAGTAACAAGTGCTCTTAAATGCTGAGCCATCTCTCCAGCCCCCTAGAAGAGTTTTGTATTGGTATTGTGTCTGCGGGTTGAGTTGTTTACCGAGTTATTTTCTCTGTCAAGGATCCCTATAAGAAATTGTATTTAAAATGGGACTTCATATATGTCTGTAATTCTGTACTTCTGTACATCACAATACACGTATTTCTTTTGGTCAGACATGTACACTGGTTATTTGTGAAGCTGTGAGAATGTATTTAGCTTCCTTGCCTGGTTTATCCAGTGAACTGTGTGGTCCACACTGGATTCTGAACACACTGAATCGAGTGTAGGAGAGAGCACTGCTCTCCTTTCCTCCTGGAGTCATATTCTAGTGCAGCTGTTTGTCACACTCTCCTGTGTGACAGAGTCTGAGGACTTAATACTCAGCCCAGGTGAAAAAGAAGCCGTGTCTGTCTTGTGTTCCTTGGGGCAGTGCACGTCCTTAGGTTTTCAGTCTGTTTAGCTGCCTGACTTGTTTTAGAGTGCACAGTGCTCAGCTGTTCAGCAGCATTGCTCATTCTCACTTTCCCGATTCTCTCTGTTGCTCCAGAGTGCCACTGGGTTTCTGCAGAGGCAGGCATGGTTGTATTTGCCTTCTGTTTTGTTCATGCCCACCATGCCGATCTGAGTCCTACCAGCACTTCCCCCTTCCCCCGTCAGCCTGGAGCCTAGCCATGTGGAGGGACTTGGGAGGACCTTCTAGCTGCCTCAGAAGTTACCCTGACCTGACCACAGGAGGGGTGGGGGTCACCTCTACTTCTACCCTCTTCTTATCTGAAAACTCCAAACCTTTTGCCCTGCCTTGGTTAGGTGAAAGGAAATTTCCACCCTAATTGGTAAATCTCTGGGATTTTGGCATAAGATAATTTGGAAGATGTTTTCTTCTCACAAATCCTGACTTTCAAGTTTATCATTTTGGTCAGATCCTAAGTGAGTAAACATTTAGGAAACTGAGCATTTTTTTGTGTTTAGTTGCTTAAGATCTGTATCACATCCTTTGAGTGGATAGGAAGCTTCGCCTGCCCTTTTCCAAAAAGCATGCTGTATAGAGCAACCTGCATGAGAAAGGACTCCTTTACATTGTCCCATTACACTTCTGGAATCATTAAGGCCACTGAGCCTTTTGTCCTTCCCTTCCACACCACAACCCATTTTCTACATCACCCTAAAGACCTCCTTCCTGAAATACCACCTAGAAAAAGGTTTGGATGGGGCTGGAGAGGTAGGTCAGAGGTTAAGATTACTGGCTGCTCTTTCAGGGGTCATGAGTTCAATTTTCAGCAACTACATGGTGGCTCATAACTATCTATAATGAGATGTGGTGCCCTCTTCTGGTGTGTAGGCATACATGTAGGCAGAACACTCTATACATAATTAAAAGAAAAAGGTTTGGGCATTCCAGAGAGGAGCCAGAAGAAAGAGCAAGAAGTAGAATGTGAAAAGATGTAGGCAAGCTAAAAGGCTTGTTTTATGATCACCAAGAAAGAAATAGAGCCGGATTACTCTCTCTGTCTTGATTATTGTCAGATGAATAATATTTTTCTTCCAGTGTCTTGGAAAAGTGGCATCTGTTTGTTGTATCTGTGTAAGTAATTTGTATTAAATCTGATAATTACCAAGAGTAAAGGAAGATGGTGGTGGGGATAACTGTAAAGACATGTACCTCATGCATATATTCTAGTCATTAAATATCTCCAGCACCAGAACCCTTGACTTTGATACTGAAGCAACCAACAAACATTACATTCCTTTGTACGGTTTGCATAGCATCTGGACTCTGCGATATCTTAAGGTTTGTCGTTATTGTAATGGTGGCTTTGTCTCTTCAAACTGTTTTGTGGATTGTGTGGGTTCTGTTTGTGGGAATTCTTTTCAAAGAATCACAGAACCCAGTTGCCCTTTGTCATATAGTAATTTGTATATTTTGTGCAGTTTGCAAGTTCCAGATAATTTCAAATGACAAAAATGAAACAGCAACTTGGTGCTGCTTCTTAATTATTTTACTTAATTACTATAGCATTCAGCCTGCTTCCCCCTTTGTTTGGGGGTGCCGCCTGGCTACCTCATACCTACAAGGGAGTCATGCTGTTTTCATCTTCAGATCTGTGTTTTGGCTCTTGGGTGGCTGGGTCAGCTTATGCATCAGGGGCCTGTGTTAGAAACCCTGGAAATGTCAGGTGAGGTTCATGGTGAACAGGAAGCACCTTCCTGCTCCCCGAGCTGCTGTCGGCCCTCCTGGTCTGGGTGGGGTTCAGGGTGCTCTCCAGACTGTTAGTGGTGATATTTGGTTCCCACAGTATTTTCCCAGTGCTGGCTTCTAAGCGTGGCGTTCGGTTACTGAGTAAGAGTTACACACATACATGTCTTCATAAAAATACTTTCTTTTGACCAAGAGTTATCCTTTGGATGAACAGTTTAACATGTCATTGTGTCAAGATGTGTAATTTTATTTCTTAGGGATGACTTTAGAAATGCAGGACCCACTATTTCTGTGTCATTTCATGAAGCACGTGATCGTCTATTTAGAAAAGCAGTGCTAGAGTGAAGTGACAGAGAATTGTTGCTGAGAGGATGGGAGATGGCCCAGTTGGTAAAGTACTCGCTGTGTGAGCATGAAACCTGAGTTTGTGTGTCATAACCCACATTTAAAAAGCGAGGTGCGATGGTAGTGTGCGGGAGACAGCCAGCCCAGTCTAACTGGGTGCACTTCAAGCCAATGAAAAGCCGTGTTTTTGCTTGGATCTTCCAAGGTGGAAGGATCCTGAGAAAAGACATTGGAGGTTAGCCACATCGCATGCATGTGTACCCCCCCCCCCCCCCGCTCTCTCCTTACACACACTCTCTCTCTCAAACACACACATTTGTAATTGTAATGCAAGGATTTGTTTGTAGATGCAGCAGTGAGTTTGTCAATATTTGTAACATAAACGTCTTAGGTGTGAATACACATTTTAGAAGACAGTAGTCTAAGAAATGGGAGTAATTTGCATGGAGTCTACTCCATAAAAATGAAGCTTTTGAAATATCCAGTTTTTATGGCAGATCATATATTTCAGTATTGTTTTCAAGTAAATGTAATTGTTAACACTTTCTTGGACCATCATTTGTTATCTTTTCCTGGATAGTAGCATACACTTAATTTTCTATCTCAGGACTTAGTCATGAATGAACTCAGGCAAATGTTATTAAGTATCTTTCCATAGCTCTTTTGAGAGACTGACTTTTACCACCCAAACAGGTGTATTCTTGTAAATAACAATGGATATTTTGATAAACCTTGGAAGCCCTCATTTTGTTGGTATGTTACTTTTGACCTTAGTCCATAAGAAAAACAAATTAAGCATTGCCTTAGTTAGGATTTCTACTGCTGTTAAGAAACACCATGACCCAAAAGCAAGTTGGGGAGGAAAGGGTTTATTTGGCTTACACTTCAGCATTGCTGTTCATCACTGAAGGAAGTGAGGACAGAACTCAACAGGGCAGGATCCCAGAGGCAGGAGCTGATGGAGAGGCCATGAAGGGGGGCAGCTTACTGTGTTGTTCAGCCCGCTTTCTTTTAGAACCCAGGACCACCAGTCCAGGGATGGCATTACTCACCATGGGCTGGGCCCTTCCCCATAGATCACTACATGAGAAAATGCCTTAGAGCCGGATCTCATGCAGGCATTTCCTCAGCTGAGGCTCCCTCCTCTGATGACTCCAGCTTGTGTCACTTGACACGCAAAACCAGCCAGGACAAGCATTACCCATCAGTTCCTCGTTTCACACTCTCTGGATTTAAGATGCATGCCCGGTGCATCCCTGTGCAGACTGCCTGCTCCCCACTGGGGAGGCCATCAACTCTGCTGTTTTCTTTCTTCTTAGACAGGGTCTCACACTGTAGCCTTTGTTGGCCATAAACCGTGTCAATCTTCCTGATCTAGCCCCGAGTGCTGCAATGGAGTGTTACTACTTGGTGAGGAGGTTGTGTGTGTGCTAATGTACATGTGCGTGTAATGTGCATGTGCACTTGAGTGGGCGTGCGTGTAGAAGCCAGCGTCAGGTGTCTTGCTCACTGTTCTTCACTTTTTCTTTTAAGACAAGTGCTCACCTGTTTGGCTGTGCTGGCTGGCCTGCGGGCTCCAGGGATCCTGCGGGCTCCAGGGATCCGCCTGGCTGTGCCTAGGATTCCAAACGCCACTGCACTTCCCCTTTGTGGTGGGCCTAGTAACCAGACTCAGGGCTCCATGCTTCTGTGAAAGCACTTGGCCCGCCTAGCCGTCCGCCCAGCCCACAGTGCTCTGCTGAGCAGTGTTCTCACTCTTGGCCCTCCAGTTTGCTGTGAGATAACTGCTCCTCTCCCTCCACACGCTCAACAATAAGAACATTGATTTTACATGAACTCAGCGGGAGATACTATGACGTTGAGTTTAATTCTGTAAGTTTCATTACTGGTTAATCTTTATTTTTTGTTTGTTTATGCTGATTAATTTAAAAATAACTTAAGGTTTAAGTTAAAGTATATACTTCTCTATTGAATATTTAAGGATGAGTGTTACATTTTTACGTGGAAGTTTTATGTAGGAGGGTCTTCATTTATTTACAGAAATTCTTAATTATTTTTAAATCAATGTGGATCTTTCTAATTGTCTTTATAATAATAATATTTATACACTGGAAAGAGGTCAACTGGGGCTTTTTTATTATTTATGTCATTATGAAGCATGAAAACATGGAATAATTTTAGCATTTATGTCACTTATCTCAGGCCAAAACAAGATAGACTAAATCTGTCTCTGTGAATAGAAATACTTGACTGTAGTTAGGCAGAACTGGAAAGTCAGAACCCACTGACTTCTGTTGTTGTATATTAGACTTCTTTATATCTCCATAACATAGACTTTTCTTTTACCTGCAAATTCCTTAACAGGTGTTCTCTTAAAAATAGTCATTGTATTTGATTTTTCATGTTAACTTCTAAAATGTGCACATAGCATATCAAATCTGTATTGTCCTGAATACTTTTTGGTGAATGTCACATGTTATTTTAGAGGAGAAATCAGAAAGCCATTTTATGATAGTCTGCAGACTAAGAATGGTTTGTACATTTCTAAATAACTGAAAAGAATTCAAAATGTGAAAGTTCTATAAATTGTATATTTCAGAATATGTAACCACAGCCATTAAATCT
>CABHPP010125183.1:0-48389 GCA_902168425.1 Peromyscus attwateri | reverse complement strand
TAATAATAATTTGGTTTTTCAAGACAGTGTTTCTCTGTGTAGCTTTGGAGCTTGTCCTGGAACTTGCTCTGTAGACCAGGCTGCCCTCAAACTCAGAGATCCACCTTCTGGGATTTAAGGTGTGTACCATCACACTCAGCGGGTATAAATTTTTTAAGACCATACTTTCCAAGCTATACCATCTGTATTCTAGTTTGCTTTCTGTTGCTGTGATAAAACATTGATCAAAGCAGCTTGGAGAGAACAGAACTGATTTGGCTTACACTTCCAGGTCACGGTCCATTATTGAGGGAAGTTGGGGCAAGAACTCAAACAGGAACTAAAGCAAAAACCATGGGGAAAGGCCATTTAGACTCACGTCTAGCTTTTTCTCTGTTAGCTTTCTTTCTTTCTTTTTTAAAATTTTATTCTCTCATGTTACATCCCAATTGCAGTTCCCCTCCCTCTCCTCCCAGTCCCACCCCATCTCCCATCTCCTCCCCCTCTTGTGTCCTTAACCCCTCTGGCTCCTATAATCCTTCCTTCCCCTTTTCCCCAGGATTTCTCTGAGCTCTACCTAGTGTTTGGCTGTGGGTCTCTGGATCTGCTCCCATAAGTTGCTGGATGAAGCCCCTCTGATGACAGTTGGGCTAATCACTGAACTATGAATATAGCAGAATATAATTAGAAATCATTTCATTGACACATCTATTCATTCATCATTCATTCATGCATTCATGCATGCATGCATTCATTCATGCATTCATTTATGCCAGTCATGTTTGGTCCTATCCTAGGACTCTGGTTATCCAGCTTCTGGTTCCTGGCCATACAGGTGGTGTCAGGGGTGGGCTCCTTCTTATGGCATGAGTCTCAAGGTTGACCAGTCATTGGTTGGCCACTCTCACAATCTCTGCACTACCCTTTTTACCCCAGCACATCTTGCAGGCTGGACAAATTGTAGGTCAAAGGTTTTGTAGCTGGGTTGGTGTCCCTGTCCCTCCACTATGAATCATCCTCATCGATTCCTAGGTTTCTACCTCACCCTGAAATGCCCCCCAAGTCCCGTCTTCTCCCTCTGTCCTCCCCAACCTGATCTCTCCCATTCCTCCCCAGTCCACCCAAAATATCTAATTTCCCCTTCCCACGGAGATTTGTGTGTTCTCCTTCTGAGTCCTCCTTGTTACTTACCTTCTTTGGGTCTGTGGATTGTTCTGCTAGCTTTCTTACGTATCCTAGACCCACCGATCTAGGGATAGTGTCTCCCGCAATAGGCTGGGCCTTCCTACATCACTCATCAATCAACATTTCCGTAGGCCAATCTGATTGAAGCAATTCTTGCATCAAGTTTCTCTCTTCCCAGGTGACTCTAGGTTGTGTAAATTGAAAATAAAAATTAGGCAGCACCATCTGTTAGAATTATATTAAGGTTCAAGAGATTTCTCTCCTTTTACCTGAAAACAACAACAACAACAAAAAAAACCTCTGCCTCTTACAAATGTCCTCACATTTTAAAAATATTTTGTTTGCTTGTTTTCAGAACATCCGCCGTTTCCCCCACCTCCCCCTCCTCCAGATCCACTCCTCTGTTTCCTTCAGAAAAAAGCAGGCCTTCTAGGGATATCCACTGAACATGACATAACAAGATACAGTAAGACCAGGCATATACCTCATATCAAGGCAACTCAGTAGGAGGAAAAGGGTCCCAAGAGCAGATGCAGATGAAAGAGTCAGTGATATCCCACTTCCACTGTTAGGAGTCCCACGAAACACCAAGCTAGCAACCATAACATATATGCAGAGGTCCTAGTGCAGACCCATGTAGTCTCTGTGATTGTTGCTTCAGTCTCTATGAGCCCTTACAAGCACGACTTTGTTGATGTGTGTGGGCCATGTTCTCCTGGTGTCCTGACCCTCTGGCTCCTACATTCCTTCCTCCCACTCTTCCACGGGTTTCCTTGAGTTCTGAGGGGATGGAGATCTCCAGTTTGGTCTCTCGCTCTCTCGCTCTCTCGCTCTCTCGCTCTCTCTCTCTCTCTTGGCCTGATAATTTGGCTGTAGGTTTTTGCAACACCTGACTTCTCATGGAGACTGTAAAAACCAGAAGGGTCTGGACAGATGTCCTGAAGACTGTAAGAGACTACAGATCCTGGCCCAGACAACTATACCTAGCAAAACTTTTCAGTCACCATAGAAGGAAAAAACAAGATATTCCATGATAAGTCAAATTTAAACTATTATCTTTCTATAAATCCAGTCCAGCAGACGGTACTAGATGAATTTTTTTTAAACCTGCCTCTTTCTTAATTCTGATATACGTACATTTTAATCACTGTTTTCTGTTTGTAAATGTTGTTGGTTAGGTCTGGATCATTACTGGACATCTTGTGTTTTATACTTCTCTCCTTATGTTTTATCTTTGTTCTTTGAAGTGATAAATGGACGTATTTGCCTAGTGAGTTACTAAACCATGACAGAACTTTTCCCAGTTTGTATACGTTAATTTAGCAGACTCTTGCCATTGATCTTTATGAATGAATAATACTCTCTTTTTCTATCATTTCAATTTCAAGAATAATTCTTATTTTGACTTAACTTTTTGGACTGATTGTGTAAGTTATTTTGGGGGTTATGAGAAAATTAATAGAACAAATAGATGTCTTAATAGCTAAAAGTGCTGGTTCTGTAATGGCGGCGTTCTTACATGACTCCTGCGTACATAATTACTGTTTTCAAAAGTAGAGTGTAGATATGGGCATGAAAGAATTAAAACATCTTCATCGAAGGAAATTGGGAAGAAGTTCAACTTTTATATTAGTAAATACCAACATTAAGATAGTAGAATAAAATCTAAAAGAATAGCTATGATCTAATCTATAATCATTTCAAACATGAGTAGCAACAAATATTGTTTACCATAATAACTCTCAAATAACTTGAGTTATATTAAAGTTTTTGAAGCAGTAGATGAAATTAAGCTTCATTAACTAATTTTAAACTTTTTTTAGGTAAATGAATTGGTGGATGCCAGAGATGCCGGCCTTGGTGCTTGGTTTGAAGCACATATACATAGTGTTACTAGAGCTTCTGATGGACATTCACGTGGCAAAACTCCACTGAAGAATGGCAATTCTTATAAAAGGACTAATGGAAATGTAAATCATAATTCCAAAGAGAACACAAATAAATTGGACAATGTACCCTCTACGTCTAATTCAGACTCTGTTGCTGCTGATGAAGACGTTATTTATCATATCGAGTATGATGAGTAAGTGCTCATATTATTGAGGACTTCATTCATGTTTTCATGTATAGAAGCAAAGCTTTGCATTTCAAGATTATTTTGAATAGTCTTTCTGAAGAAATTATTTAGAGGTCATGTTCAATCTTTTTGTTTCTGCTTATTTGGTGATTGTTATCCAACAAGTAAGGGCCCTTTAACTGTCAGTCATCTCTGGCTTATAAGTGACTTTGTTTTTATCATCCTACTATTGACTTATATTAGGACTTTCAGATTTCTCTTTGTTGGTTATATTTATATCTTAGGAAGCATTTTATAGCATATATTGTAATAGATATTAGAATGAGGCAAAAATATAGAAACTGCTTTTTATTAAGATAATCTGCATACAGATTACTCACTTGAAGGAAATAATTCATTGCTTTTTAATATGTTCACAGGATTATGCATTACCACAAAGTTTAGAATTTTTACAACACTCTTACCTGAAAATAAGAAATCTCATATGCATTGACAGTCATGCTCCAGTCTCCTTCTCTGAATACAGTTATGTTCTGAAATATTATGATGGGACTTGGCCTTGAGAGCCCAGATTTTAGCACTAAGTTTTCCTATTGAAAGTTGTGGAACAATAGTTATTATTTGGATACACTTAAATATTAAGCACACAGAAAATTCTTGCCACATATTATGAGCTCAAATCTTAGAATGAGTATGCATTTTTCTAGTACAAGTTGGTTATAAGAAAACTTAGTAGAGGCAGCTGGAAAGATGGCCCAGAGGTAAGGAACACTGACTGCTCTTCCAGAGGACCCAGCCTCAATTTGCACATCATCACAACAGTCTCTAACTATAGTTCCAGGACATCTAAGATCCTCTTCTGGCCTCTGTGGGGAATCAGGAATGCATGTGGTACACAGATACACATGTAACCCAAACACCCATACACAGATGATGATGATGATGATGATGATGATGATGATGATGATGATAGATTTTTTAAAAAGGCAGCAACTTGGCAGAAACTCCAGGATATCTGGGAGCAAAAGTAGATACCTTTAATCTTTGCTTTTTTGATACTTGTGGTTTTGGCTAACCTACCAATACTACTTATATCAAATGAGTCATAATACTGCCTTTTATCTAGTCCACGGTAGTAGAACCAATAGTGAGAATGCATATAAAGATATTGGCCTAGTTGGAATTGGCAATATTGGTGAATTGGTGCTGGTGTAGAAAGGGGTCTAGCGTCAGTGAACTAATGATAAGCAGTCTCTTTATTTAATAAATGCTGTGGCATAGAGCATGGAGACACATTACTATAGTAGTAGACTTGTCTACTGCCAACAAGTAATGTTTAAGTCCTTGAAAGAGTTTTATCTTAAATTTTAAAAAGTTTTTGTGTGTGTGGGTGTTTTGCTTGTATGTATGTCTGTGAACTACTTGTGTGCCTGGTGCCCAGAGGCCAGAAGAGGGCATAGGATTCTCTGACACGGAATTCTGTCACTGGTGTCTGCTCGCCAATTGAGAGGACCGTTTTTTGGTCCAAGAGGTGGGGTTTTCGTTGGGGATGGACTTGAGAGGAGAGGCAGAACAGAGGGTGCACTGGCCTTTTTGGGCTCGGAATCGTTGGTGGCAGGGTTTTTCTGCAGTAGCTTACAACCCGCCTCAGGTTTTTATCTTCTATTCTGTTCTTTAGTTTTATAATAAATACATGTAAAAGAAATCAGTAACATGTGACACCCAACGTTTGGCCTTGCTAAACACACGAAAGTGCATTCACACGGATCACTGTGCACCCTTCCACCAACCCCTTTGGCCTGCTTTCATGAGTTGGGGGAGAGGGTTCTCAGGCAGTTCAGCTGGACTTGAGCTCTGCTTGCCTCGAGACCCACTCGGGACTTGGAAGTTTGAAGCTGCTGCTGCAAACTGCAGGCAAGAAGGTCAAGGTGCTTGTAACATAGCCATGCCCCTTGAGCCAGTTCTGCCTAGCTGTTTGACCAAAAGCCCCCAACCCAGTCACCATGGGTAGGCACCAGCCTGAGGGCAGTCAGTTTATAATAGAGTGCTGAATCAGTGCAGCCTGCCTGCACCTCAACCTCCCACTGCTGCCTTGGTGCCACACTTGCTCTACCTGCTGGTCAAACATTGTCACTGCATCTGAATACCATTGCACAGCCCAGCATTGGCTCCACCTCCTGGTCAAAAATCATCACTACATCTGCATAACCCAATCCTGAGGAACGAAACTGGAACTGGTAAGACACTTGGGAACTTTTTAATGATAAACTAGGCTATTAAATACATAAATCAATTAAAATAAATAAGAATTTTTAAAAAAGAAGATGGAAAGGAGAATCTTAAACTTCCCCATGTTAAAAATTGGGAATATCACAATGCAGGGAATTAGGACCCTGTTCACTGCTACTATGGATGGGATGCAAATAGAAAAACTAAATGAGATACCAACTTAGCTGGGATTAATACAATGTCAGTCATAATTATTATCGGTCTGGTAGTTATATTTTAACCTTAAAATGGTTTGATAACTGTGCCTTATATGAGAAACTGACTGATAAGATACAAGCTTTAGAAAAGGCTACTACTGATAATATACAAACTATGTAAATAATTACTAAGGAAAATAAAACAATTTTTACTGATAAAAGCTTTAGAAATATTTACATTTACTAATAAAGAACAAAAAAGAGACTCATGACATGCAAACCTTAGAAAAACTTACTTTTCAAAAAATAAAAGCCTTAGAAGATACAGGGCTACTACTGATAATATGCAAACCTTACAAATAATTACTAAAGAGAATAATACAATTTTTATTGATAAGAAGAGAGCAAAAAGGTGACTGGTAATATGTAAACCTTAGAAAAACTATTCAAAAAGATACAAGCCTTAGAAAAGATTACTACTGATAATATGTGAGCCCTACAAATTATTGAAGAAAATACCATTTTGACTGAAAAGTTACAAGCTTTAGAAATATTTATTAAAACAAATAATTAAAATACTTAAACACAGACAGAAGAATTTAGAGGAGAACCAACCTCATCAGTACATTATGAAATTAGATTGGAGTAGCCCAAGGTGATTAGAAAACCAACTTTAATTTATCCAGTTACCATTCAAGAATGACCACCAGATGATAGGTATCCCCAAGGGTATTCTATTGGTGAAATTATTAAGGCCACTCCACGTAGTTAAAAGGAAGATTTATTTAGTGGGTAACTTACAAATGAAGAGATAGGTAACAGGGTCTGGGAAAGGTGTATCACAGTCCAGCGGTGTTCTCTGGAGCTCCGCTTGGTCAACCTCCACCGTCCAGCATCCCAGAACAGAGAGCGCGCTGGCCCATCCAGATCTTGGGTCTCCAGGCTCCTCCCTTGGCCCCGCCTTGTAGGCGTGACAGTTGCCGAAGCCTCAATGGGGGTTGGAACTTCCAGATCAAAGCTGGAATGGCTACCCACTACATCTCCCCCTTTTTGTCTAAATAAGAAGGTTCTAACTTAATACAAGACTATATACAAAGGAATAGTTATCAAATATTGTCTAGGGATAATGACCTAGATAAGATGGAACTACAACCAATGCCAACAATATCAAGCAAGAAACACATACTAAAATCCAGAGAAGTATAGAGCATAGGTAAATGTCATGTTACAAAGATCATTCCAAAAGGTGTCCTATCCTAAAGAACCTGAATCTAATACTTAATATGTTCTATCTAAGATATTATATATAATATATATAATATTATGTATATATATATACACACACACTAAGTTGTAACTATAACTGCTAGTCTTCAGTCCCATCAAAGACCTGAGAAGGAATATAATGGTACCTGAGAAATGGTAGATAGATGCAAGCAACTTTCCGGAATCTTGCAAGAGTAGACTGAGACAGCTGGCAGCCTGGACAGTCACCTAATGTTTCTCAGCATTGTTGGTGCATTCAAATTGGCTACAGGCCTAGAGTATCTGACAGACCATTTTCAGAAGCAGGAATTCTGAAAGACCATCTTACCCTGTCTTGGCAGAATACAGTGGTCACTTTCCTTGTGTCCCGCTTGTCCAGAAAGGACAGCATTGCATTCGTACTGTCAGCAGTCGAGGCAAGGGCAGTTCTTTGCCCAGTAGGCCATTTTGTGCCAAGAAGACAAACTTGCAAATGGAAATGTCTTAGAAGCCCAACATTCTCTCGGGATCAAATTGGTGCAGCCAGGAGCAATTGTGTCTCATGTCAACAGAATTCTAAGTTATTTAAATGCCATATTCTCTAGGTCTATGAAGTGTTTGAAGATTACCTGTCCATCTGACCTATGTATCTGTAAATCTGGATAACCTAACTAACGTAACTATAGAGATGACAAGCATAGGTGACTAAAATCTGTAAGTCTTATCTACCGAAATAACCTAAGGACTAAGGCTTCATGTAAACAAGGTAAACAGTCTATAAGCAAATGTATGGTAAAGAACGATGACTTCGAAATTGTGACAATACACAAGATATTTATAACAGAGGTAGGAATATATAGTGTGATATGCAATATGACAATCTTAAATATATATCAATATACTGAATATCTTAAACAGAAGTAGAACATACATAAAGTATGACAGATATAAATTTATATTTGTATCAATATACAAATATTTCAAATAAGAGTAGAAATATATGTACATTATAACAAATATAGTTCTGTATTTGTATCAATATACAAATTATCTTAAACAGGAATATAAAAATAGTTTACATTTTATCAACATATAAGAATCCATAACAGTTCAAATTACAATGCAAATTATCTAAGGCTGCTATTTTACTAAATTTGTTTACTAGTATATACAATAATCTACCATAATATCTTATACCTATCCATTCCATTTCTTCTTTTCCCTTTTTTTTTATAGAATACTGAGTCTAATATTTTTTTCCACCCTCAACCCTATAACCATCATCCATAACCCTGAGAATTATGAAACCTAAGGGAGAAGGGGCATTGTTTTCTTAGAATTTTGGTGAAATTATTAAGGCCACTCCACGTAGTTTAAAAAAAAGATTTATTTAGTGGGTAACTTACAGATAAAGGGATAGATAACAGGGTCTGGGAAAGGTGTATCGCCGTCCAGCGGTGTTCTCTGGAGCTCTGCTTGGTCAACCTCCACCGTCCAGCATCCCAGAACAGAGAGCGCGCTGGCCTATCCAGATCTTGGGTCTCCAGGCTCCTCCATTGGCCCCGCCTTGTAGGTGTGACAGTTGCCGAAGCCTCAATGGGGGTTGGAACTTCCAGATCAAAGCTGGAATGGCTACCCACTACAGTATTCAGAAGTTAACTGGGATCCTATAGAAGTGTTAGATTTGAAGAGATTTAAGGAAGAAATAGTTCTTTATGGTATGCATTCACCTTCTGTGAAGCAGATGTTAAATTCATGGACCACTCAAAAACAGAATTATTCCACGAGCCTAGAAAGATTTAGTTACAGCAGTATTGGAAGCTGGTCTTCAGTTACAGTGGAATACCTGGTGAAGAGCTGAAGTTAGGGCAATAGAACAGCAGCAGGGTAGGGTGAGAGGTTATGAGATTTCCCAAGATCAAATCCTTGGTGAGGGCTGTTATGCTGATGTGGAAAGACAGATTACATTTGATGATCATACTGGCCTTATGCCACACAGCAGCTTTGAATGCTTGGGATAAATTCAAGAATCAGGAAAGAGGACTGAGCCATTTACTAAAATTATACAAGGCCCAATTGAAACTTTCACTGAATTTTTGCAAAGGTTGACTTCAGCTGTAAATAGAATGATATCAGATCCAGAAGTTAGATGAATATTAATTGATTCTTTGGCTTTTGAAAATGCTAATTCACAGTACAAAAGGG
Source organism: Peromyscus attwateri (assembly GCA_902168425.1). Lineage (NCBI taxonomy): Eukaryota > Metazoa > Chordata > Mammalia > Rodentia > Cricetidae > Peromyscus > Peromyscus attwateri. Next base: position 39,272 of record CABHPP010125183.1, on the reverse strand, counting down.
TAATTGAGCCTTTAAAGGTAAGATCAGCACCCATAGAGGAATGGATCTGACATACAGTCACTATTGAATCTCATAACCATGATGGTACTTGGGTAGGAGAGGTAATTTCTAGTCTTGAAGAAAAATCAAAATGTCAGCTGTTTTAATTGTGGTAAACAAGGTCGTCTAAAAAGGGACTGTAGGCAGGGAGTTCCTAGGAACATTATTTTTTCTAGAGATAACCCAAACAGAAGGTCCCAGCCTTCAGAGTATGCAGTAGGTGTGGCAAAGGCTGACATTGGACCAATGAATGTAGATGAACAAGTGACCAACCCTTTGCCATTGGGAAATGCCCTGGGGGGAGGGGAGACCTCTTGCACGCCTCCATGTTAAATTTGGTTCAGTCATTCCCTGTCTCCATGGGGGAAACTCCTCCACAGAGCAAATAAAGGACCTAATGCCTACTGTAAAAAAAAAAAAAAACCATTCTGCTCTGGATGACAGAACAGCTTTAGAAGATAAAACAAAAATTTCGGGAGAAACCATAAAACAAATATTTTGGCAAACTTCTATACACTGTCAAAGACCAAAGTAAACAATACAGATAAATGGCATTAAAATTGAGGGTCTGGTAGACACAGAGGCAGATGTAACTATAATCACACAAATTATTGGCACCAAATTGGGCTTTTCAGGAGGTAAACACTCAGCTTCTAGGGATTGGAACTTTATCTCAGGTGAGACAAAGCACAAGATGGGTCAGATGCAAAGGACCTGAAGGACAGAGAGGAAGATGAAAACCATATGTGTCCAACATAGCTGTGAACTTATATGGACATGAGTTATCACAGCAGTGGAAAACACACATCAACGTTCCTCCAATCTCAGAAATAAACCATAAAAGAGAGAATGCTTCAGGAAGAAGTATTTAAAGGTATTCTCTAGAGTGGCCATAGACTGTTCTGGTTGTACATAAACAGGACACAACAGCTGGTGATCTCTCAAAGGTGCCAAAAGCCCTGCCTTAAAAATGGCTATTTTAATAAATTTCTCTGGGTGGAACAATGGCCTTTAACATCAGAAAAGTTGTAGGCATTAGAACATCTGGTATAGGAGCAACTAAATGCTCAACATATTGAAGAATCGATCAGTCTTTGGAATTCTCCTATATTTGTCATTAAAAAGAAATCTGGAAAATGGAGAGTGTTGACTACTTAAAGGATGGTTTATTATAGTGACTGATTTAAAAGACTGTTTCTTTACTATACCTTTACAAGAACAGGACAGAAAAATTTACCTTCATGGTGTCTACTTATAATAATTCACAGCCTGTTAAAAGGTATCGGTGGAAAATTTTCCCACAAGGGATGTTAAATAGCCCTACTTTGTGCCAGTATTTTGTACAGTCGCCATTGGAAATAATTTGTGAACAGTTTCCTCAATCTATAACTTACCATTATAGACTTCAATTTATAAAAAGAACAAATTGGGTCTTTCCTCACATCATGTGGAGAGAACATCAATATCTGGATCCTCTGCATTCTTCTATACTGATGCAAATAAATCAGGAAAAGCAGGTTATAAATCAGAAAATTTAAGTAAAGTGGCCCTTATGATTCTGTTCAAAAGTCAGAATTATATGCTATTCTCATGGTATTATTAGATTTTTTTCAGAATCTCTTAATATAGTTACTGACTCTCAGTATGCAGAAAGAGTTGTCTTACATATTGAAACCACTGAACTTATTCCTGATGATACAGAATTAACTTTGTTATTTATACAATTACAGGAAATAATCAGGAATAGGTATCATCCCATAAATATAACACATATCAAATCCCATATAGGTCCACCAGGTCCTCTAGCACAAGGTAATGATGAGATTGATTAGCTATTAGTAGGAAATGTGCTGGAAGCCTCAAGAATTCCATAAGCATCATCATGTTAATAATAGCAAGTTTGAAATAGGGAGTTTTCTACCACTTGGCACCAAGCCAAGGAAATTATAAGGAAATGTCCTACTTGTTCTTTGTATAACCAAACTCCATTACCTGCAGGAATTAACCCAAAGGGTACTCAAAGAAATGAAATTTGTTAAATGGATATGTTTGATTTTGCAGAGTTTAGAAAATTAAAATATATACACCATACCATAAGATAACATATTCAGCATTTGAGTGGTCAACTGCTTTGAGTTCTGAAAAGGCTGATTCTCTAATTATACATCTATTAGAATTTATGGCCATCATGGGAATATCTGTACAAATTAAGACTGACAATGCTCCAGCATATGTCTCTAGTAAAATGAAACATTTTTTTTGCATATTACAACATAAAACATAGGTAATACCACACAATCCTACAGGACAAGCATTTATAGAATTAATCTCACTTTAAAAAAATGTTCAATAAACAGAAAGGTGTAATAATGATCCCTAGAGACAGATTGCACAGTGCTTTATTTAAATTTTTTAATGCTAATGAAAAGGGAACAAACGCTTCAGAGAGATATTGGATAATAGAAAAAAACCACTGAACTAAATCAGCCTGTATATTGTAAAGATGTGTTGATCTTAGAATGGAAACCAGGATGTGTATTATTTGGGGAAAGAAGTTTTGCTTTTGTTTCCACAGGAGAAGAAAAGCTATGGATACCATCAAAATTGATAAAGATTCGATTCGCCTTGCTTAGGAGAGGTGCTAGTTCACAAACTGATACGGTGATTCAACCTCATGAAAAGGAAAACTCACCTAATTAGGGTCAGGGCAGGGTTTTGTTTTTGTCTTTCCAGGAAAGTAAAAACATCTACCTGAGGAATCTAAAGACCTTTCGACAAAATGAAGCATTGAAAAAAGAAGAGAGAACCATCTGAAAAAATTACCAAGAAAAGGAATAATCTGGCCTAATGGTACAGATTATTTCTTGACATGAGACATGTCTGCTCCTAACGGCACCCACTGATCTACTTCAGTGGAAGATGATAGACATCAAAGGAACTCCATAGGGAGTTTGCTTGCTTTGTGGCAAAAGCTAGCCATTAGGGCAAAATACTGCCCTTTCCTCGACTGCTGACAGCATGCTGTCCAAACTGGACAAGCAGGACACAAAGGTGACTGCTGAACTTTGCCAAGACAGGGTAGGACAGTCCTTCAAAATTTCCTACTTCTGAAAAAAAGTCTGTCAGATATGCTAGGCCTGTAGGCCAAGATGGATGCCCCAGTGTTGCTGAGGAACCTTGGGTGACTGTCTAGGCAGCCAGCTGTTTCTGTCATTTCTCACATGTTTTGGAAGTCACTTGCTTGCACTTCCTGCTTATTCAGGTAATATTATTTCCTTCTCAGGTCTTTGATGGGGTTGAAGACTATACAGTTACAGTTCTCCCAAATCTTGGCAAAAAGTGTATTAGGTATAAAACTTTGGACTCTTCAGGAGAAGACAGCTAATAGAGTAATCTCTATAAATTTGTCAATTACTTATGGACCGACATTGCAAATGTATTCTTACTTGATAATTGTTCTTGCATGTAGTTTCATTTTTGTTAAAGTTACTGTTTTCTATTTGGATAATACTTGATAATAATTCTTATTGCATATAGTTTTATTATGTTAGAGTTAGGACCTTTCCTTCTTAATTAGACAAAACGGAGAAAATGTTACAGGAATTCTGTCACTGGTCTGCTAGCCAATTGAGAGGAGTGTTTTGGTCCAAGAGGTGTAGTTTTCATTGGAGATGTAGGGTCCATAGTCCTTTTTGAGCCAGTAAGTGGTGGTGGCCTGGCTTGCCACCAATCTCAGGTTTTTACTTTATATTTTGTTTTTTAGTTTTATAGTAAATAAACATAAAAGAAATCAGTAACAATAGAGAACTAGCTGTGAGCTGCAATGTGGGTGCTGGGAATTGAACCCAGATCCTTTGGAAAAGCAGCAAGTACTCTTAATCATTGAGTTACTTCTCTAGCCTGGAGTTTTACCTTTTGATAACTGAAAAAATAACTTAGAACATTGCTACCTGAGAGTTCATTCTGTTTAATAAGTTATCATTTGGCAGAGAGTATTATGCAAGCACAGATAGTAATAGGACCTGAAGCTTTAAACACAAAGTAAACCAGGGTTTATTCAATTTTATAATCTTAGATGTCCTGGAAGATGGTTTAGAAATAACACTACCCCAAAATAACATAAGACCTGTGTTTTAGTTTGTTTTTGAACACAAAACATAAAAACCTTCATATTTTTAGCTGAATTTTTTAATATTGAAATTATTCTTGATTAGAATTAATGTTAGAAATGAGTCTTAATCATTAGCTGAATTTTTTAATATTGAAATTATTCTTGATTAGAATTAATGTTAGAAATGAGTCTTAATCAACACGCACAAGAAGTTTATAGTAAATCTTACATGATAGAATTAAATGCTTCAACTCTGGCAACTTAAAGATAATTATATACCTAGACTTTTAGGAAACAAAAGATATCAGAAACTTAGTGGAAGATAAATTACATCACACCTTTTGCAAAGAGAAAAGAACTATAAAATACGATACATTATGTAGAAAATAGTTGAGCTTTTAACAAAGTCCTTGTTAATAGAAGGCTGGTAGAGCATGTAAGACGGATTTGTTATGACATAACATGGAGGTGGTAATAAACTTTGTTAAAGCTTTGTGGTCATTAGAAAAATGAATTTTAAGATAGAATAAACTACTTGTTGACATTAATATGTCATCAGACAGGTTCATCTTTGGATGGAGAATGCATTGAAAAGAACTGGTCTAGTACTACTAAACAGATTTTAAACCTTTTTTATTTTTCCATTAGTCAGCCATGAGGCACATGTGAGTAATATCACTTGGAAAGCAGATGCAGAAGTATCATGAGTTTAAGGCTTCTCTGAGCCACAAATCAAGACCCCAGTTTTTGTTTTTGTTTTGTTTTTTTGTTCTGTTTTTTAAGACAGGGTTTCTCTGCATAGCCCTTGCTGTCCTGGAACTCACTCTGTAGGTCAGGCTGGTGTTGAACTCAGAGATCTGCCTGTCTCTGCCTCCCGAGTGCGGGGATTAAAGGCTTGCACCACCTTTCTTAGATGATAAGCATTGTTCGTCACTTTAAAATTGAATTACTCAAAAGTTGTTTTCATTTTAATTAATTACTTTGGAGGCAGAGTCCTCACACTTCTGGATGTGTGATCCTCCAGGCAGTTTCCAGAATGCTAGGGTTACAATACCTGGATGAACAACTTCTTACTCCCCATAGCGGAGGTTGGGGGTTGAACTTAGGGCCATAGGAAAATACTTTACTATTGATGTAAACCCTCAGCCCTTTGAAAAACTATTTTTATAATAAAAGTCAGATTAGCTATTATCAGACCACATGTATTCTCAGTCATTGGTGTTTTCAAAAATTCTTTCCCTATAATTTTAACGTATATACATGGCTAACAACTGTATTAGATTAATAGGGTTTATTGTTTGTTTTTGTTTTTTGAGACAGGGTTTCTCTTGTGTAGCCCTGGCTGTCCTGGAACTCACTCTGTAGACCAGACTATTCTTGAACTCACAGAGATCTGCCTGCCTCTGCCTCCCAAATGCTAGGATTAAAGGTGTGCGCCACCACCTCTCAGCTAGACTAGTAGTTCTTAAAATATGATCTCTCACCATGAGCATTAGCATCACCTGTTATAAATGTACATAATGGTCTCAATAAAACATAGTGAATGAATCTCTACTGTTGGCCTGGCAAAGAGTTGAAGTCTTCTGAGTAGGTCTATGCATGTTGAATTTGACAACCACTTGTTGATGATTCCTTTGGACCCACCCTTATGCATTGCTTGCAGGTCCCTGATACTAAAGAGAGAAATAAAGCAAATGGTTACTATATGACTACTTATCTAATGTAAATACATTTTATTAAAGGCCAGGAGAAATATGAATTATCTCCTAAATCTTAGTGTCTGTTCTTACTTTAACATTTGAATTAATGCTTTTTATCTATATGTGCACTCTGACCAGTTTCAGGATTCTACCTGAATTATTCAAAAAGAAACAAATTAGCAATAGTATCATACCAAGCTTATGGCTATACTAGCACCATCAAACTTTTGAAATTATTAGTCTTTTTGAGATGACATTTCATACAAACTAGCCTAGCCAAAGATGTTTTTGAAAATGTCTTGCTCCCATTTTTCTAGTCTGGGATTACAAGGGTGTACCACTGTACTCCACTCTCTTAACTTATCAACAATGAACTAGGAATTTAGGTCAGACAAACCAAAAACCTTCAAATTGTGACAGTAGTCCTGGTTTTTATAAATAATACTAGAATTATTTATTATAAGACATACTTAAAAATTATGGTTATTTGTAGTAGTTTGTTGTCCTGAATGAAGCATGTTTACAATAATAGCTGTTACTAGAATTATCAATGCTATCAATGCTGTTATTGTATTAAGTATTTAGTGGTATCTTCTGTAAAGTGGATGTTTACTCTGCAATAGGATGGAAATAATAGCTTTTAAACCTACTCAAATTAATTATGTGAACTGAAGTATTACAATTATAGCAGCTAAGAAGTTTGCCAGAATAATGGTGTAAGTCAGAATTATTAGTATGTGAAACATACAAATCAACATTTTTATTATACTAGACGGCATCAGGATTTTTTGAACTTTTCTTTCTTTCTTTTTTTTTAGATTTTCAGTGTGTATGTATGTGTGAGTGTGCACACATGCTTTGGTGGGGAGTGGTGTCAGAAGGAGGTTGGGTTCTCTGGAGTTGGACCTAGAGGTGGTTGTGAACCGCCTAGCATGAGTGCTGGAAACTGAACTTTTGTCTTCTAGAAAAGCAGAAAATGCTTTTAACTACTGAGCCATCTCTCCAGGCCCCGTTTTTGAGGCAGGGTCTCATATAGCACAGGCTGGCCTTGAACTTGCTTTGTAGCTGAGGCAGGCTTAAATTCCCAATCTACTTCCCAAGTGCTGGGGTTATAGAAATGTTACCATTTCCAGGTTCACATTCTATAATTTTAGAACAAGGTTTAAGCCTCTATTATTTACCAAAGTAACTGACATCAGATATTCTTTTGTTTGTGAGGAGATAGTAATGGGTATAAAGATGTGTTATATGTATACTGTTGGTGTTTTGTATGTGGAGGCTTCTTAGTGAGAACTTAATTCAGGGTCTGAGAATCTGAGCTTGTTTTACCCAACAGGGCTGCATAAGGGGATGATTTGATCATGGGCATTGTTGTCAGGTATTTGGAAGGGTCTACACTTGGCTGTGCAGTATGCTTTGATCCTGAAAGGAGGAGGTCTTGTGCCCTGCTCCTTGGCATTGTTATAAAAAGCCATTTGGAATAAACAGAAGAGGCCGTTGAGTAGTGATCCAAGCCCTCCTGAAGCCATCCTGTGTTTCTGTCTGTCTTCTTGTCATCCAGCTCTCTAATATTTCTTATCCCTCTCTCCTCCTCCTAAGAACCCTAGAAAAAGTGGGATAGTTAGGAGCTGGACTCCCATAGATCCCCATATGTGTCACATTTTTTTCATAATATGTAAGTGGTCACATTGAAATTGGGGGGAATACTTGGTTTCATAGGAATTTTGCATTCAATAGAAGCTCTATCACTGTGTTCCTGGAACTTGGAAGGTCTACCTGTACCAGCCTCGTGAATTCTGGTATCACAGGTGTGTGATATTTAAAATCTCTGGTCTATGCAGATCATAAATCTTTGCTCATTTTCAAAGTTGTATTTATCCTAATATTTTTCATTCAATTAAGGCATAATATGCTATGGATAAGAATTATTGGAAGAATTAAAAATGGAGGTTAATTGTAAACATTAAGAAGGAATTGAAGCCCTGCTTGTTATTGCTCTCAGCGTTCATTACCATATTTGAAGCTATTCTCAGCCTGTAGTACATGCCTTTGAGCAGTCTTATGTATGGCTACTGCATATAGAATCTGGTGAGTCAGTTGTGAGTAAACCAAGAGGTGTTTTTAGGTAGAAGTAACTTCTGTAAAGTAGCAAAAATGATTTTTTAAGTATTGATACTGTGATCTTTTAAAAATTAAAAAAATCTTGTCAAATACAATGATTTCTAGATTTTGATAGAGAGCTTTTTCTTAATTGATGTTTGTTGTGTTGATCTTGAGTATAGGGAGTTAGAATCAGTTTTGCTGCAATAACTAGTTGTCCTGTTTCTTCTTGTTTATTATTACTGTGTTTACCAAAGATTTTCAAGTATATTTTTCTAGTCTTCTATGAATTACAAGGCTCTGAATGGATAATAATCAAAAGGATACTGGGAGGAGACATTAAATGTACACGTGACATTATTATTCTATGAGTTATGAGAGCACTTGGTACTCAAAAAGAGGCTTTATACATATGAGTTGGCTTTGACTTTTCAAATAAACATCATTTCTTTTACATAAGTGTGTCTTGCAAGATGGTCAGAAAAACTGTATATTTTATCCAAATAAAGTGTTTAGTATCTAAGTTCCTGAGGGGATCCTTCCTCATACCTGAATTAGAGAGGCCTTGGGAAGGCCCAGAAATCTTTTCTTCAGATAGATGCCCCAAGAGCCTATTAAATATACAGAGCAGTATGTATTATATTATACAATAAGCTGAGTATTTTGTTTGAATTACAAGCCTTCAGTTTATTGGTAAGATTTTGTTTATTTTTAATTTTTTGAGAATTCTATGCAGACATGTCTTAATAAAAATCCACATTCCATTCCATCCCTCCAACTTCTCCCACATCTGCACCGCATTTACCTCCCAAGTTTATGTGTTCTCTCTTAAGCTCAGAGCCCACTTAGTGCTGCTTATATGTGCATGGGTATAAGACCATCTGCTGGAGCATGAGTAGTTTCTTGGGCTGCTTCTCTGAAGAAAAATTTACTTTCCTTCTCCAAGTGCCCATCAGTTGCCAATAGTCCTCACTTAGTGGTGGGACTTCATGGCTCCTCCCTATCCACACTAGGCTTTTTGCTGGCTTGATCTTGTGCAGGTCTTGTGCGTGAATTCATAGCTGTTACACATTCATACAACGGGCTTGCTATGTTAAGCATATACTGTTCTGCTGTGAATATCCGTTACTTTTGGCTCTCAACTTTCATCTTTCCATCCTCTCTACTATGATAACTCCTGTGCTTTGGGGAGGAGGTTGTGATAGGTACATCCCATTTAGAGCTGGGCACTAAGACATTCTTACTCTCTACCTCTTAACCAGCTGTGAGTCTCTGTATTAATCACCATATGCCAAAAGACACTTCTCTGATGAGGGATGAGAGAGGCACTTATTTATGGTGTAAAGAGAAGAACTTGGGCTTGAGTAATGTAGCTTAGTGGTAGTGTTTACCTAGTGAGCGCAAGGCCCTGGGTTCAGGGTGGATCTGTGAGTTTGAGACAAGCCTGATCTACAGAGGGACTTCCAAGAGAAGAACTCAGGGCAGTTTAATATTGTGTACATTAAATAGAATAATATTTACTTGTTTTAAAACTTAAACCATTCTTATTTAATTTCCTCCTGTAAACATCTACTTGATGTGTGTCTTTTTTCTTATAACTTTGAAAAAATACCTAACAATGGAATGCTCTGTCTTTTTAAACAATTGAGTAAACTTGGGTTATTTTGGTAAGTATTTTAAAATATTATCTTTTTGGCTTAGATATATTTAACCAAATTGTGTTTCTACCTTTATAAAAATAGTAATTCATCATTGCAAATGTGTTTGAAAATTAGATGTATTGCCATATAATTTGTAAAATCCCAATATAAGCAGTCCTAAGTAACCTGTTGTCTGTAAGCTCTAAATTTAAGGTGTAGGATGTCATAATATTTTCTGTTAGAATATGAAATGTTTTCTTTTTGCATGCAGCTTGACATTAAAGATTTTCTAAACTAGAACATGCCTAAGATGAATGGTGTCCTTATTTAAACATATTTCCTCCGGGAAGCAAAGTTTTGAAGAAATGGGGTTTCATTGGTAACTGCCTTGTTTAATAGTTTTTTGAGTCTTGGAATTTTTAGCTTACAAGCCACTTATTAAAATGAAGTTTCAGTATTGAATGCAAACCTGTTTCCATTTCCTTGAAGTAGAATTCTGTAGACTATTCATCAATAGCGACTAGTAAAAATGAGTTGGTTTTAGTTGATAAATATGTCATTTAGTTAAGGATAATTAAAAGTACTTACTCTGAAGGGTAGCTCAATTTCTTCACATTTGGGGCAATACAACTTCATTGGGAAAACTTCAAGCTTTTGGTTTATTTAATGCTTATTGGAAATTTAAATCTCACCAAAGTGCTATAAAATCCAGGATTTACTAACTTGGACCTGTGGAATAATGCCTTGACTTCCATTTCTGAGAAACAGGAAAGGACCTTAGGTTCTTCCTCCAATAGGAGTAGTGATTGGCCTCTTGGTACAGTAGTCAGAAAAGTTGACCTTGATCCATTGCACCAGTTCCTTATGAATACATTCTGCCATTTAGAAGTTGTTCAAGCTTCCATTTTCCATAGAGTAATTGGTGTAGTTTACACAATCAGTTTTCATCAGTGTAAATGCTGGAAGAAATAGCTTTCCGGACCAATTTGCAGTAACTTCAAGCCTTATTATTGCTATGTTTGCAATTGCCTATACTTTATCAAGTTCTGGTATAATTAAAAGTTTAGCTACTTAGAGATATTTTACTTGATATTTTAAAAACACTGACGACAAAAGTTTTAGTATATTCTTAGCTCTGTATGGAATTCTGTTTCCACAAATACAGTTTGGATATGGCTTAAGTCTGTTACCCAGGGAGTCATGTGGTTGGCGCATATTGATTGTGACAGAGCGAGAGGTGTTTTGACCAAGCCTTTATAGGTTGGAAGATACTTTAAGTTTTAGCTCGATTGGAGGAATGTCCTTGAAATGTTTTATGGGACCTAGTCCTTTGACTTCATATTTCAAGATGGGCTCACTTCCTCTCGTACATGCTGTCACCATTGTGCTACATCACTGTGACAAATCTACTGTTCTCTCTTCACCAGAGAGAAATCAGTGGAGCCCACCTGATCTTGGACTATGAACCCCAGAATACAAATTAAAAATACTTTTTAAAACTTTTCTTTATGAAGTTATGAAGCCTCAGCTGTTTTGTTACAGTGATGCAAAACAGACTGAGTTTACCACCTAAGTACTTAGGTCAAGGATTCTTAAGAGGAATAGCATAATCAAAATCAATTTCAGATATAGTAATTACAATGTATAATACTTGATTAAGAGACTTTGTGCTGGAGAAATAGCTCAGAGGTTAAGAACAGTTATTACTCTGGCATAGGACCAATGTTTAGTTACCAGCACTCACAAGTTACTCAGAACCATACATAACTCCATTCCAGCCGGGTTGCCCTCTTCAGGCCTTTGAATACTACCTGCACATGGTCCACATACATACATGCTGGCAAAACACTCATACACATGAAATAAAAATATTTTTAAAAGATCTTCAATTATATAAAAACATTTTATTTTACTTAACGAGCTGAACATGTTTCCAAATATTCTTCAGTGTGTTATATCCGAAGTGTTGTAAGTGCAAACAGGCTACCTGCTTCTCACTGAAAACTTGGCATTTACCCTGTGAGTGCTGTGATAAAATATTTACAATTGGAGTACAAGCTAGAGAATGGTGTTTCTGTGATTTTGAAGAGGAGCAGTGGGAGAAGCGTAAAGTGATCTTGAGAGTAGATACATATGACTAGATTGTCAAGGGTGTGTGGTAAGGAGAAGAGACTCTAAAGATAGATTAAAAATTATCAGTATAGTGGTACTTGGCAGTTCCAGTACTTGGGAGTCTGTGGGCAGAAGGAGCATGAATTTGTGGCTCAGCTGGGTTACATAGTGAATTCCAGGCAAGCCCAGGATGACAAATAAGTAAATATTTCCAATTAAACATCCAGAGAAAGATACATCAGGATTTTTTTGTTTGATCTTTTCTGTACATCCCTAGAAGACAGTAAAAGAATAAGTAACCCTTTTCTTGTGAGGGGAGGGAAAAGAGAGAAAGCACAAAAATTTGAAAGCTCAGAAAGGTTGAATGGCCTTAGATGTGTCTTTAGTGACCTTAGTAGAAACCCTGTTTTTATATCCAAAAAAGAATTCTGATGAGCTTCAAGAGTTGAGTTAGCTGATAACCATCACCCATAGTACTTTCATAGTGTTTGAACCAAGGTTTGCTCTCTCCTGGTGTTCCCAGGTGGTGACTAATTGGGACAACTTCTGGGGCCTGGCAGCATTCCAAAGAAAGCTGAAATACATGGACTAGAAACTAGCTGGCTTTGGAGAACACTGGAAAGGCGCAGGCATTAAGTTTACTGGGTACTTTGGAAGTAGGCATGTGGATGGGACCTGGGATTATTGATGTGGTTAATTTGTGTTATCTGTTTAGCCATTTCTACTGTGTTGTGTTTAACCCAAGAAAGGTGTGGGAGTGTATAAGAAATGTATTCGACACAGCAAAAAATGGAAGGAGATACCACCATGAAATGTTGGATTGGCATAGGCCATTCAGATAGGAAAAGACAGAACATTCTAGGAAAGGAATTTGGAAGATACCAAATGATAATTAGTAGAGAATCTTAAAAAAATTAAGTTTTATAATTGGCAGAATCTAGAATACTAGCAGCAACCAAGAAGAAAAGTTACCAGAAAGAAAACAAAAAATTGAATTAAGCTATACTTTATTACTTAGCTGTGAGTACTATTAAGTCAACGTGTTAAAAATACTGACTTAAAAAGCCACATGGTATAATGTGCTTATAAGAACAAGAAATTTGTCAGCTTTTGTTTAAGAGTATGGGGTCAAAAACAAGATAAGCTTGAAGCATCTGCTTATCTTGTTTTTGACTAAGTTATTTTACTTCTGCACTTCATCTGCAGGATTAGGATAAAATGACTACTTTCTCTGTCATGAATTATTATAAAAATATGTATCCATATTGGAATAACTCCTGGTGTGTGCTGTGTAGAAGGTATGAGGGAACAGAGTAGATTGAGGGATAGGTAGAGTAACCATCTGAAATTACAGAGTAGCATCTTATTTGAAGATGTGGAGATGGTTGAGAAATGACTTTGAGGATAGAGGTAAAACTCAGTGGTAGATTGCTTACCTAGTATGCCTAAGGCCCTGGTTTGAATTTTTTTTTTAAGCGTCTTCCTTGTTATGTCCTACCAAAAAAAAAATAAGAACTAAAAGCAGTTGCCTAAAGGAAATACTTGTAGAAGTCAGAGGTGTGATGGACTGGGGCAAAAGACTGCTTGTCCTTACAAGCATTGAATGTTAGCATGAATTTTCTAAAAGTGTGGAGAGTCTTTGTGTTTATATTTTTAACTTGTAGTGTTTTTGTTTTTGTTATAGAAATCTGTAAACAGATTGGTAAGTTGAGAGAGCAACAATGAATTGTTTAACTTCAGTCATTATCAACTCATGGCCAGTTTTGTTATTATCTGTACCTGCATACTGAGTACCAGAGGAAGTGCAGCTGTAGTGTCCTTGGTGGGTACACTGCTCAGAGCTCCAAGAAAGAATTCTACCATCAGGTTCAAGAAGTTGAGTTAGCTGATAACCTTCATCTATAAGTATAACATTTAAACAAGGTCATACTCTTTCTGAGCACAAGAAATTCTAGGGCCTCTGGTTAATTTCTGTACCTGAGGTCAGTATTGGTTTGACGAAGACTTCCCCAGGTCTCTGAGACCTTTCATGTCTGAAGCTCCCCTTTTCCTTTCTATACAGTTGACCACAATCATGGTCTAAAGGCCCTTAATGCCTAGTTATGATACTTCTCCATATCTTTAGAGCTGTCACCTTCATCGAAACATCTGCTTCCCAAAGCATCAGCCAACAAAATATGTAAGAATGATTCTTTTTAGCATTTCTAGGAAAGAACTGACATCAGCTCTCAGACTACATTCTATAAAGGTCTATAAATATAATATATAAAGGTCTGTTTATAGATTTTAGGAGAATTTAATTTTTTAGTACAACTTAAGTTGAATACATGCTTTGTCCCCAGTATGCTTTGGAATTTTGATATGCACTGTGAGACCTATATGGCCATCCTCTAATAACTATGTACACTCCAATGTTTTGACGTGGTAAAGTGTATTTTGCATGTTACAGTCTGGTTGGAAGAAGCATGTCCTGTGTGAAACAGGATCCTCAAAGCTTGAATCTGCTGTGTCTAGTTTCCCCTGGCTGTAGGAGATCATAGCCATAGATGGACTGCATTCTGAGGAGTTCTGTGAGTCTGGTGAATCACTTGCCTATGGATAGTCTTAGGAACTCTAACACATAATGTATAATCACAAATCCTGCACAAAGCCTGGTGATCACAATAGCAGTTAAACTTGTCCATGTTCAGAATTCCTTCCTATGTAAAACAGGAGGTCAGTTGGGTGGTACATGCCTGTAATCCCAGCACTTGGAAGGCCAAGACTGGAGGATTGCAAGTTGATGAACAGTTTGAGCTACAAAGTAAGGCCTATCTCAGCTTAACAAAAACCAGCCAAAAAGAAGAAAATCTTTGTTTGAGCTCTTTAGTTTTTTCAAAATGTTTACATTCTGAGTATGTACGTTTTGAGAAACTTAGACATATGGAGGGTGTTTTTGCTGTTGAAACATGCTTTTTTCTTATTTTTTTAAAAATTCAGACTGATGAATAACGTTATAGTATCAAATTATAACTTTCACATTATAGCTGAGAAAATAATCCCATCTGAAACAGAAAATTTTCATCTTAAAAGGAGGCAGAAAATGAATTCACGATTTAAGAATTAAAACATCTAGCTGGGTTGGTGGTTCACATCTGTAATGCCATTGTGAGTTCCAGATAGTGTGGACTACAGTGAGACCCCCATCTCCAAAAGAAAGCAAATCTAACTTCTTCATTTTATATACTGAGGAAAGTTCTCACTTCAGTTATTTCTGTATTCAGGTTTGACCACTGAACTAGAAGAAGAGAACTATGATGGATGTAATTGCACTTGTCAAAGAAGGTTCCTTCAGGGTTTGTTGGTTTTTTATTTTAGCAACTTATGTTTATTATGTACTGTGTTAAGCACTTCAAAGGTCCTAAAATGTTTAGTTTTTAAAATTACCAAATGAGGCACTAAAGTTCATGTTTTTATGGATGAAGAGTAGTCACAGAGATTTAGGATAGCTTTCCCAAGGGTACACAATAGCAGAAACCAAATCAGAGCTCTAAACCCAGGCAAGGTAAAAAAAAGGAACCTATTTTGAATGAAGACCCAAGGATAGTAAAGAAATAAAAACTTTGTTATATGAGTTCAAGGAAAGCCACTAAAAACAGTACCTCTTGGGAGAGAACATAATTGAAGGTGGCAGGGGGATTTAAGGCTGTAAATGCTATTTCTGTTCTGAGGAGAGTGTGAGAATTTCTTCATGGAATTAAGACATGAATAAATTCCCAGTGCTTATCTCTGGTTCTGTATCAACTACCTTCTCTTTCCTGTATCAGAACTGTCTGGACAAGGCTTTCCTTCCATCATTTACTGTCTGAACAGAGGGTAATTATTTGAAAGGTTTGCCAAAGGGAATTATGGCACTGAGGATAAATGGACCAGAATGTCTCTGCGGCCGCTCACAATACTGGACTTTTCCTCGTCCAATTAACTGAAACTTAGAGAATGATTAAACTGGGTTATTGAAGATCTCATACAGTATTGGACTCATTGAAGGCAATGAGTCAGATATGTTGTGAGAGTCATGGGCTTGCATAGTCCTTGTTTGATTGGAAGAACCACTACAGCTGCTGGAGCAGCTTCTGACTTCAGCTGGAATCTGAACATGCGACTCTTACTTGGCTCAGGGCCAGGTTTCTTCCCTTCATTTCTGCCTTCTTTCTTTTTGGTTTTGTTTTTGTTTGTTTGTTTTCAAGACAGGGTTTCTCTGTGTAATAGCTCTCGCTGTCCTAGAACTCACTTTGTAGACCACATTGGCCTCGAACTCACAGAGATCCTCATACCTCTGCCTCCTGAGTATTGGGATTAAAGGCATGCACCACCACCACTGATAATTTCTGCCTTAGAAATGCTGATTCCCGGGCTGGAGAGATGGCTCAGAGGTTAAGAACACTGGCTGTTCTTCCAGAGGTCCTGAGTTCAATTCCCAGCACCCACATGGTGGCTCACAACCATCTGTAATGAGATCTGGCTCCCTCTTCTGGCTTGTGGGGATACATGAAAAACAGAACATTGTATACATAATAAATAAATAAATCTTTTTTTTTTTTTAAAGAAATGCTGATTCCCAAGGGTATAATAAATATTTTTGTATTCCTATTATAGGATGTGGTTAACTTGACTGACTGAAAGGATTTGTAGAAGTTAATGTTAAGTCTCATTTCCCGAATTCCTTACTTGGGCCTGAAGTGTAGCACAAGAATGTGTTTTTTAGTGAGTTTGCAGATGGTGGTAAGACCCTACTTTGTATACCACACTTTTAAGTACCATGGCAGTGTGGTTCATCTCCATTGATTGAACATTTTAGGAGTAGAAGTAGGTGCTACTCATTTCTTTGTAATCAATAATGCACAAAGGCTGCATCAGGTTCTAATTTTATAGAAGCCAGGGTGTATTGTTTGATTGTCATCTTTGGCCTGATGATGTCAACAAGTTGGAACTAAAAAAAATTTTTTTTTTCAAGACAGGGTCTCTATGTAATTCTGGCTGTCCTAGAACTCACTTTGTAGCCAGTCTGGCCTCAACTCAGATCTGCCTCTGCTTTTCAAGGGCTGGGATTAAAGGCATGAACCACCATGCCTGGCTTAAAATAAATCGTAAAGGATTGAGGTCAAGGATTATATTAGGTGTCTCCCTTGCCCCCATGGTTCTACTTCCTGCTCCATATAAAATTGTGGGGTTTTGTTTATTTGATTTATTTATTTTTTGGTCTTAAGCCTTACTACATTTAAGAACAGTATTTTTTTTTAAAGATTTATTTATTTATTATGTATACAGTGTTATTACGTATACAGTGTTTTGTCTGCATGTATGACTGCAGGCCAGAAGAGGGCACCAGATCTTGTTACAGATGGTTGTGAGCCACCATGTGGTTGCTGGGAATTGAACTCAGGACCTCTGGAAGAACAGTCAGTACTCTTAACCTCTGAGCCATCTCTCCAGCCCCAAGAACAGTATTTTTTTTAACAGGAATATTTTCCTGGGGAAGTGGAAGCTGCTAGGGCATGCTAGCTAGGTTCATGAATGAAGCAAATGATGACACTTGATGAACTGACTCTAAGATCAGGAAGAAGCTGACATTGAGATCTGATAAAATGATAGTGATAATTTTAAAAAATTTTATTTTTATTTTATGTGTATGGGCATTTTGCGTGTATGTATGTCTCTGTACCATGTATGTGCTTTGTGCTCATGATCTCAGAAGAGGGTGTAGGACCCCTTGGGACTGAAGTTGCAGCCAGTTGTGAACGGTCATGTGGGTGCTGGGAACCAGACTCCTTAAGAGCAAGTGCTCTAATACAGCAGTAAGTGTTCTTTGTGGCTGAACCCTCTCTTCAGCCACTATTGACTTTATTTATTTACTTACTTATTTATTTAATTTACTTATTTAATGTGTATGGATGTTCGTCTGCATGCATGTCCCTGTACCATGTGTTTGCCAGGTGCCCACAAATGCCAGAAGAGGGTGTGGGATTGTGAGCTGCCCTGTGGGTGTTGATAGTTGAACCCAGGTCCTCCGGTGTCCTTAACTGATGAGGTATTTCCCAGCCCCCATTGATGTAATTCTTAAACTTAAGTATGAAACAAGTTTGTGTTTTAAATACTCTGTCTTTTAGCTAGTGATTAACATCTTCCTCAGCTTTTAAGAAGAATTCTCTGGTAATTAAAATCACTAGTGCTTATCATTTAAGTATCAAGAAAAATACAGTGTCTCTTGTAGAATATTATAACAGTAATAAATGGCAGGATAAATTCATTACATAAACCCCAGGGTTTGGAGATGTGGCTCAGCAGTTAAAGAGTGCTTTCAGCTTTTCCAAAGAATTTGGATTGTCAAAACTGCCTGTAGCTCAAGCTCCAGGGGATATGATGGCCTCAGCAGGCACCTTCACACATGTGGTATATATTCACACATGCATTTACACACAAAGAAAAATGAATCTGGAAAGAAACTCCAACTTAATATGATGGATACAGAACATGGGACGTACACTTGCCAAACACTCTGAAAGCCATGAAAAAAGGCTCCTCTCCAAGGCTTAGTTGAGTTGGGGAGAGAGTTCATTTATGTTCACATTTATACATATCAGCCTGTCAGTGTCACAGTTCAGGTGAGAAATGTACCTAGTGATAACAGATGTTGCTACCTGCTTACTTTATAGATATGTATATGTTTTAAGGTGTAGTCCAGGCTGATCTCAAATTCATTCTCCTGCCTCCATATCTTTAGCATACTCTACCAGCATGTGCCACCACCACCACTGGAAATTGTACTTTTTCTCTCAACTCTGCAAATTAGGTCCTTCTATACATTGCATACAATTTTAGCCTTCTGTGAAAATAATTCTGAACTCTATTGTGTGGTTTCTTTTCCTGTTCCCTCAGATATCCAGAAAGTGGTACACTAGAAATGAATGTTAAAGATCTTCGACCACGAGCAAGAACCACTTTAAAATGGAATGAACTGAATGTTGGTGATGTGGTAATGGTTAATTACAATGTAGAAAATCCAGGCAAAAGAGGATTTTGGTATGATGCTGAAATTACCACACTGAAGACAATCTCAAGGACCAAAAAAGAAGTGCGGGTGAAAATTTTCCTGGGGTAAGGTTCTTGTCACTAACACCATTTAGTTATTCAATTAGAAATGTAATTCTCAGATGTGAGGCACATATTCCTATTAAAGAAGATGGAGTTAAAGAGAAATTTATATTTTATAGGACAATATTTTTATAAATTCTTGAGAATTTTTATTAAGACCTAATGTATCTTCATCTCTAAGGTTAAAGATAATTTTGGATAATTTTAGAGAAGCCTATGCTTCCTAGAATTCTTTGTTTGTTTTATTGAGACAAGGTTTCTCTATATAACACCTCTGGCTTTCTTGGAACTTGCTTTGTAGAACAGACTGGCCTCGAACTCACAGAAATCTGCCTGCCTCTGGCTCCTGAGTGCTAGGATAAAAGGAATGCACCACCACAACCCAGCTTAGAATTCTGATAATATAATATAATGTAATTCTTACAATAATATATAAAAAAACCACTTAGGAACCATGTTAACATATTTGCTGTAGATAACAACCTCTTTTCTGGCTTGTAACTTTGTAGGATTTTCCTCAAGTGATACAGTAGTAGGCATTGTCTCACAGAGCGCTTTTACAGCTGGGAAATTATTACTACTATCCCTCTCTCTGCTTTTTTTTTATTGACTAAATAATCACTCAGTTGCCTTTTAAAAAAATAATATGTGGTAAGGAGTTTCTAAATTTTCCTTATAAACTCCTTCTATGTGCATTTCTTTTCTTTATAATGAATATATACAAGATTTGATGTATTGAACAGTGAGAATTTAGCATGACATTTACAGATTTTGCTTGTTAAGAGAGTCAAATTGAAATATTTTATGTTTTATTTAACTGGATTAGTGGCAAAAGGTGACAAATGTGGGAGTAAGCAAACATTTATTTGTGATTAGTAGAAAGCAAGGATGGGTAAACTACAGCCCACTAGCTGCTTGTGCATGTAAATAAAGTTTTACTGGAACACAGCAGCACCCGTTGATTATTATCTATGCTGGTTTTGTACAAAACAGCTTTGAGGAGCTGTAACTGAGATCGTCTGGTTGCACAGCTTAAACTGCTGATTGTCTGACACTTCATGAAAATAGTTGCTAACCATGAGATCAGGATGAAGACTATTGGGATGTGCTGAAGAAAGCTTTTACTTTATTGTTTTCATATTAGAATAGTAGAATCAAAGCTCATATTTTAGAAAACGGATTTCAGACCTTTGTACAGAACTACAAATGTGATTCTGTTGCTTAAACTAAGGATGTAATTGAATTTATAAACAATTTAAAATTCAGATGTGTATACAATTCTGAAGAAACCACCAAAATAACTTGACTATATAGGGAACCTTATACTTGATTTGTAGGAAGTATAAAAAAGGGTGTGTACAACAGGAGATAACAAAACTCATAGCATTGAGCTTTAGAAAAAGAAATGATCTAGGGTATGATGGTGCATACCTTTAGATCAGAACACTGAGAGGCATAGGCAGAAAGATCTCTGAATTCAAGGCCAATCAGGGCTGCATAGTGAGACCCTGTCTCAAAATAAATTGATAAATAAATTTAAAGGAAAAGAAATTTTTTTTAAATTTTAAAAAAGTTTTTAAAAGATCTAAATGATCCTGAGGTAGAAAATTACTTTGGTGACTAGACTAAGGATGAGTGGAAAGACAGGCAGGCAAATTTGATTGGTTTGACAGTGACATTATAGCTTCCCCAACCGCAGAACACTACTAAGTTCTTACTACAAGAGTTAGGAAAATAAGAGCAATAAAAGCAAGGGTGGTTTGGGGATATGTATTTATTTCATAGTGAAAAATCTTCCTAGAGGCTGATGGCTTAGGAGCACTTGCTGCTCTTGTGGAGAACATGGGTTTGGTTCTCTACACCAACATAGGCATCGTATAATCAGTGTAACTGTAACTCTAGTTCCAGGGAATCCAGTGCCCTTTTCTGGCCTCCGTGAGCTCGTGCACACATGTGGAATGCTAGGTTGTAGAGTGTCTTTAATTTTATCACTTAAGAATGATAACTTGTGATCACCATTCCCTGGGAATGCAAATGTCAAAACCAAGACTGAGAAGCATTTGGATAAATGGCTAGTATTTTTAAGCAATTGTAAGGAAGAAAAAGAGGGTGTGAGAATTTGTAGATTATACTTAGTGTATGGGTGAAAGTATGCCATATGCTTAGGGAGGTAGACAAGCAATAAGACTACAGAAAATTAAGGTAAATGTAACCTTGAGAAGATGAAAAGAAATGATTACTTCTGAGGTAGTGTGACAGTTCTGTCTGCTGTCATCACTGATGACAACAGAGGATATGTTCCTCACAGTTGCTTCAGTTATCCATTTACCAGTATAGTTTTCTGTATTATATTTGATATTAAATTTTTAATAAAGTAAAGGTGGAGAAAATCTTAAGTAAATGGATGCTACTTTCTCTTAAAAAAAATTAGATATGTTGTAGCATTCACTACAGGAGCCAAAAGCAAATAAATAAAATCCTTAAATCTATGTGCCCCTAATAACATGTCTTCCAAATATAAAGCAAAAGCTATGATGAAAAAGGATAAACAGGGCTGGAAAACAAGCTCAGTGGTTAAGAGTGCTTGTTGCTCTTGTAGAGGACCCATTTGAATCCATTCCATGTCAGGCAGCTCACAACCCTCCTATAACTCCAGCTCTGAGGGGGTTCAGTGCATCTAGCCTCTTCAGGTATCTGTATTTATGTACAATTCTTACACAAACCCTACACATTCACATAATTAATAATATTTTTAAAGGAGAAACAAGTTCACAGTCATAGTAGGAAACTGAAGAATATGCAAATAAGTATAAATGAAGTAACTGTGGCTTCATATTTGAAAAGATACCTAATAAGAGGGCACTTTATTTTGGCTAGAAATATTAGAAGTATAATTGAGTCTTATATTAACAGGAGAGAATTTTATATAGTCTTTATGCTAAATTTATAAGACAGATACTTCTTACCAGATAATCTAAGTAATAAATTCTCTGAATTTCTTTTTTCCTAATATTATTCTGAAGTTATTAGTTTTTTCCTATGAATATTTTGTTTATTCTGTTGATTATTTGAGAAGGAATATACTATTATACTTTGAGATAAAAAATCTTCTGTATGAGTTCCTTTTTGTCCTTAAGAAAGTTTAAAGATAAAATCACAAAGTGAACTTAGTAAAAAGAAAATGTGAGAATGTTGTGACTCGGAATTTATTGAAGTAAATTATTGACCCCTGGCTCTATTTAAATTATTTTCCTCAGCCCATGATTTTTTTGCTTTTGATTTGTTGAGACTAGGTCTCTCTGTATAGCCTTGGCTGTCCTGGAACTCGTTCTGTAGACCAAGCTGGCCTGGAACTCAGAGATTCATCTGCCTCTGTGCACCCCCCCCCCCCCCCCCGCAAGTACCAGGATTAAAAGTGTATAAGTGTATGCCACCACTGTCTGGTGCCTGGTCCATGTTTGAATTCTCACAAATAAAGATTTTATTTGTTTTTGTAATAAAGAAAATCTAGTCCCATTTCTGTGTTTGCAAGCACATTTGTTTCAGTGGCCATTTTAAACAACATATATATTAAGATTGAAAATAACCCTGATACCATTTGGGTTTAGTAAAAATGATTGGGTGCTCAGTTTCTACCAACACACTATAGAGGTTAAAAACAATAATAGAATTGAAATTAAACATTATATATTCAGTCCTGAAAGCATACAATATGTGAAACTAGAAGATGGTGTTTCATATTAAAAATGAAGTTACTATTAAAATATTGTTACACAAATCTATAACTCAATGGTTTCCTACACATATAGAAATTATGACTGTATGTAGAGCCTTTGCATATAATGGTTGAAGGGGGTTTTATACTCACTCCTACCTATATGTTTCCTTTTAACAAGATGTTTTCTGTTTAATAGAAATGGGAAGATATTGCTGAAGTTACATATTACTTTGAGGATTTACTACATATTACTTTGAGGATTGACTACTACTAAAAACAAAAGACTAGAATAATTATAATAGCTAGTTAATTTATATTTTGGAAAAATGAATTTCCACAGTAACTTATTATTTTCACATAATTTAAATTTTGCTGATAGAAATTAATGTTTCTTCCTCTTTTTAAACAGGGGTTCTGAAGGAACATTAAATGACTGCCGGGTGATATTTATAGATGAAATCTTCAAGATTGAGAAGCCTGGAGCCCATCCTATTTCCTTTGCAGATGGAAAGTTTTTAAGTATGAGTTTCTCTTTTAGGCTTAGACTCAATTTGCTGTGTAGTGGAAATTTAGTTTTATTGACCAATGAATTACTTTACAGGAGTTATAAAATAGTAGACCATACAAATTTACTTCCTTTTAAGGAAGCTTGTAGTAAGTTATTGTTGTTTGTAAAATGGTCTTTCAAATGCTTATCCATGTGTGTTTTTTTTTAAACATTTAAAATTATTTATATATGTGTGTCCCAGTGTGCATGTTTATGTCAGAGAACTACTCTAGGAAATCTCTTTGACCTTGTGGATTCTGGGATTTGAACTCAGGTTGTCAGGCCTGGTAGCAAGTGCCTTTGCCTGCTGACCCGTCTCACTAGCTCTCTGTATGCATTCCTACCAACAATTTCTCTGTGTCTTTATCCATCCTTAACATCAGAGGCCTAAAGGCTCTAGTGTTGTTGTTTGTTTCTTGGCTCTTTTGAGGGGGCCCACCACCCAGTTCCCAAATAAATCACACACAGAGGCTTATTCTTAATTATAAATGCCTGGCCTTAGCTTGGCTTAGTTTCTAGCCAGCTTTCCTTAACTTTAAATTATCCCAGCTACCTTTTGCCTCTGGGCTTTTCCTGTTCTCTTACTTCTGTAAGTCTTACTCTTGAACACTGTGGCATGCTGTGCAGCTAGGTGGCTGGCCCCTGATAGCCTCCTCCTTCTTTGGCTCTTAAATCTCCTTTTACTCCTCCATCTCCTTTTTTCCCCTGTTTATTCTCTCTGCCTGCCATTCCCACCTGTTTCTCTCTCCTGCCTTGCTATTACTGTTCATTCTTTATTAGACCATCAGGTGTTTTAGATAGGCAAAGTAGCACAGCTTTACAGAGTTAAACAAATGCAACATAAACAAAAGTAACACACCTTAAAATAATATTCTACAACACTCTAGGATATCAGATAGTACCTCAGTGAGTTCTTTGGACTTCCCATGGGAATGTTGATGGACATATCGGGAAACCTGTGAATCAATATGCATATAATGCAATTGATGGCAAAGATATACACTGTCCCTATGTTCATTGCCATTACGTCCCGCCTCCCACACACACTGGTGTACTCATGGGCTCATTTCATGAAATTCTGATTCAGTAAGTCTGGCCTGAAGCATTTTGCATTTGTTTGTTAGTTCTTTTTCTTTTTTTCAAGTATGCATGTGTATGTGTATACATGTGTGTCCCAGCACAAGTGTAGAGGTTAGAAGACTCTTGAAGTTAATTCTGTCATTATATCATGTGGGTTATGGGGATTGAACTCAGGTCACCCAGCTTGGCAGCAGATGCCTTTACCTACTAAGCCATCTCTCTAGCCTGAGGCACTTATCAGATCTCACCCTGGGTTATTCTTTTCAGTACATTTTTCTTTTTTCATTTAAAAAGTAAGTTGTATGCTGTTTCAGTGGATTTTTCTTTATGAGAATAATAGATACAAAAAGATAAAACTTCCAAAATTTTGTTATTTGTAGGGAAAAATGACCCCGAATGTGACCTGTGTGGTGGAGACTCAGATAAGAAATGTCACATGTGTTCTTGTCATAAATGTGGAGAGAAACGGGATCCGAACATGCAGCTTCTGTGTGATGAGTGCAATATGGCATATCATATCTACTGCCTGAGTCCACCTTTGGAGAAAGTCCCAGAAGAAGAGTACTGGTACCATCCTCGGGTTTTGTCTTTTTCTTTTTTGATTATTGTTTTTCTACAAATAAACTGATCTTCTAAGAGTGGACTTTACCCACCCTCCCTGTCTCCCCTCTTCCTTCTTCTTTTTACTTCTCTTCAGATAGTTTATTATGTAGTCCTGGCTGACCTAGAACTTGCTATGTAGACCAGACTGGCCTCAAACTGATAGAGGTCTGCTTACCTATGTCTCCCAGGTGCTTGGGATTCCAGGACTGTGCCGCCATGCCTGGCCAGACATAAACTTCTAAAGCTACATAGTACATTAAAGTCTTTAAAATGTCATAGATAACTGTCACTTAGCACTGACACCTAATCCATTTACTGTAATAACTCTTGAGTTGGGTTCTGATTTTATAGTTTTATCTTTCTGGTCATACTCTAGTATGGAGTAATGCAAAAGTACAAATTTGATTGTTTAGCTTTTGCTTCAAAGGCCTTAAGTTGTCTTTAAAGGATCTGGAATGCTATGACTTAGTTGTTTTTCAATCTATGTGGCATACTACATCTCTCCCTTATTTCCCTAAATACCCTACATTCTAGCCAGATTCAGTCTCTTTCAACTTTTTAAGTCGTATTCTTTCCTCTGTTTTCATACTGAGTCATTTTCTTCTTGGAAGCATTTTCCTCTTATGCTAACTTCAATGTAATATTCATCCTTTAGTTTTTACTTACGTCTAGTCAGCCTTTATAATGGCTGTCTATCCCTAGTATGTTGGATTTACTGTTAAGTTCTTAGTAATTAAATACTTAATATATACTAAATGTTTTATATTGGATATTATATCTAATCTTACGGAGTTCTTAAATAGAACAAGGTTCCAATATTAAATAAATATACTTGCCATTATCTAAATTTACATGTAGTATGATGTTACCAAATAGTCTTTATTCTTTTTTATTCCTTTAAGGTATTGTCCTTCCTGTAAAACTGATTCCAGTGAGGTTGTAAAGGCTGGGGAAAAACTCAAGATGAGTAAGAAGAAAGCCAAGATGCCTTCAGCTAGTACGGAAAGCCGGAGGGACTGGGGCAGGGTGAGAATGAAACTCCCTTTCATCTTCCCACTAACACGTCACAGTAAATAGTGTTTCAGTAGTGGTAGTGGTAGTATAAAAGATTAAACCATTTAATTGATTATATCAGTGACAATTAAATTGCATAAATAATGATTTTATTGATCCAGTTATTTCGTTCACATCTTATGAGAATAGGAAATCTTCAACAAATTTTACATAATTGATTTCTCCAACATCTTATTTTGTGACTTACAGGGAATGGCTTGTGTTGGTCGGACAAAAGAATGTACCATTGTCCCTTCAAATCATTATGGACCTATCCCTGGTATTCCTGTTGGATCAACTTGGAGATTCAGAGTTCAGGTATGCTTTGAAATTGGCTTAATTGAAAGGGTAAAATTTGTATAATTGAAATTGAAGTGATACTAACATTTGTTTTAAATTACAAATGGTTCGCAACTAAGTAGCACGGGACATTTGTTTGTTAGAATGAATGTCTTTTCCCAGACAGGATCAGACAGAAGAGCAACCATTAGAGTGAGGTGTCATTTATCTTTGTTATCTCTTGGCTTTATTCTGTTTTGTGTAGGTACTGGTAAGCTTTCTCTTTTAGAAAAATTTAATATTTAAAAGAATTTTAAGTTATATGATAAGTTCTTATTTAATGTCATTAAACTTTAGGCTTCCTTTCTAACATTTTTTCTGAGATTTTTCTTGAATAAATACTAAGCTATTGAGGCAGTTAGTGCCAGTTAAATCCACTACTAAAATTCTTCACCTTTCCCTACCTCTTCTGCCTCTAAATTCTTTCCATCCCTTCTTGGCAATGTTCCCTGAGTCTTGGAATGCTTCATACAGATGACTTACTTATGGCTGGACTTTCAGCAGTCTTTTATTCTCAGTGCTTTGGCCATTAGGAGTGTCTGCGGTGAACACTGGCCACTGCAGAAAAGAAACTCCTGAGACAAAAGCCGACAGCAATAATCTGTGGGCATAAATACAGTTATTTAGAAGGCAATTTGATGGGTAAATCATATCTGTGTAGCAAAACAACAATAGCAGCTTCTCTGATAGGGTCTTTGACCTCCCTAGCCATAAGCTTTTGACCAGCTTTATAATGTCAAGAATTACTGTTTTCTAATGAAATCCACAGCTCGCCTAAACTGCTAGTCTAGTCTTGCTAGCCAGCCTACTGTAGGGATTCTCTGTCTACCTTCTGAGGCAGGAATTAGAGGCAGGCCACTATACCTACCCAAACATTGGTCTTCTTGCTTATGTGGCACTAAGCCATTTCCACAGCCCAACCGAAAATTACCCATATGGACCATTCTGAACCATGTATGGTGGCTCATGCCTGTAATCCCAGCACTTGGAAGGCAAAGGCAAAAGAGTGCTGCAAGTTCAAGACAAGCTTGTTATATAATGAATTCTATGCCAGTCGTGGCTACTTTGTAAGACTCTGTGTCTAGAAATAAACATACGAAAGGATCATTCTGTTTATGATAGAATGGTTTTGAAAGGAGCAAAACCAGACAGTGTAGAAGGGTCTGTTAGTGTGCAGGTCCCAAAGCAAGATGTGGGACTAGAACTAGAAAAAAAAACCTGAGGACTTTGAGGATTTATTTGGGAAAACTAAAATGAGAAAGCAGATTCTAGGTGAAACATGATTGGGCTGTAGAGTTTAATAATACGTATGAAAGCATTTTGTAAGGCTAACTCAGTTGTTTAATAACTCATTTATTTTTCACAATTTCATACATACATAATGTACTTTGATCATATTTTTCTTTTACCTGATAGGTGAGCGAAGCAGGTGTTCATAGGCCTCATGTTGGTGGCATTCATGGTCGCAGCAACGATGGGGCTTATTCTCTTGTCCTGGCTGGAGGATTTGCAGATGAAGTTGTAAGTAATGATATGATCTTTAGAACTTACCTTGGTCATTTCATAAAGTACAAAATTTGTACCTAAAATACATAAAAAAAAAAAAGCTGTCCTTTTTTAGCATAGTTTTTGTTGAAGTGATTGGTTCTATATATTACAAGATTTAGAAGTGTCTTTTTTTTTTTTTTTTTTGGTTGTTTTGAGACAGGGTTTCTCTGTGTAGCTTTGCGCCTTTCCTGGAACTCACTCTGTAGACCAGGCTGGTCTCTAACTCACAGAGATCCACCTGGCTCTGCTTCCCAACTGCTGGGATTAAAGGCATGTGCCACCACCGCCCGGCTATTTTTTTATAGCCTACACAGTTGGTAACTAATTAATATGAAGAAAGTATATACTCTGTGGAGCTTATTTCTTTTAAAAAATTAAGCCTATTTTGAAATAATTGCAGTTTCACAATTAATAGCATTAGAAATGATATCCATTCTCTCCCAAGAGTAGTGCTTTGCTGAATTGTTTACCAGACACTTTCTTTTTTTTTTTTTTTGGTTTTTCGAGACAGGGTTTCTCTGTGTAGCTTTGCGCCTTCCCTGGAACTCACTTGGTAGCCCAGGCTGGCCTCGAACTCACAGAGATCCGCCTGCCTCTGCCTCCCAAGTGCTGGGATTAAAGGCGTGCGCCACCACCGCCCGGCTACCAGACACTTTCATAGCCAGGATTTTGACAGCCAGGATGCCTAATGTTTCTGCTTTCACAGTTCCTGTTATTATATTGTCCTCAGGCCCTCTAACCCTGATAACCACTAAGCTGTTCCCTGTTTGTATAGTTTTGTCATTTCAAGAATTACTATGCATGGGTCATGTAGTTTGTAACTTTGGCTATAGATTTTTTTGTGACCCAGAAGGATTTTCTGATATATACTGTCAGTTCATTCTTGTTTATTTCTGAGTTCATGGTATGAATATATCACCCTTAAACCGTTTACCTATTGAAGAGTACCTAGTTTAATTTCGGTTTTTAACTGTTACAGATAATACCACAGTCAACAATTGTATACAGTGCTTATGTCAAGAAGTACAATTTGTGGGTCGTACAATTTTATGTTTGTTTTACAGGCATGGTAGAGAGTGTTGTGAGATAAATTAAGGCTGTATCTAGATAGCTTTGAACTAATAATTAGGCGGGAAGCAAAGATGAAGTTGCTGGTCTGTGTGATTAGGTTGGTTATAGGAATTGGGACAACAGTCCATTTTTAGGTAGCTCCTTTAGCAGATTGGGAGGTAGAATAGAGATTGGAAAATTGTGAGGTGGGAGTGTAGCTCTGTGGTAGAGTACTTGCCTAGAATGCACAAGGCCATGGCTTTGGTACCAGGGTGGGGGTGTGGGAAATTCTGCTACTTGTGGTGGCAGCATCATATCCTTGAGCAGGTATAGTTTTGTGTGCACTATTCCTAGGCAGCAGCCTTGCGCAAGCTACTTCATAGCCCAGAAAACACAATAAATCTAGGCTGACCTTTTTTGTCTGCCGTAATAGAAAGCTTTTGTTGGCATAATGATTGAAGTACAAATATGTTAGTGGTATAGTGTAGAATTTTAACCATTTTTTGGTTTTTTACTACTTGAAGAATAAATGTTCAGACTTATTTTTCTTACTCTGTTTTAATCACTGTTTAGCTTAGATTGTGCTTATTCTGCTATGTTCTCACTGATTTTTCTTTATAGCACTCTCATTATTATAACTTGAAGACTTGGTTGTTATGAATTTGGGTATTCTGGAGTCAAACCAGATGCAATGTGAAAGAAATGTGCATCAGTTTAGAAAGTATTTTAGTAGGGCATGGTGGCACATCCTATTATCCCAGTACTGGGGAGATAGAGGCAGAAGAATCAGGAGTTCAAGGTCATCCTTAACTACACAGTAAGTTTGAAACCAGCCTGAGCTTTGTCTCAAAAACAAAAAAAAAGATAGGAAGGAAGAAAGAAAGAAAAGTGCTCTGGGCCATTATAGATGTATTTGTTTATTAGAGTTCCTTCAAATGGAATACACAATATAGATTAAATTTAACTCCTTATTTTAAAAAATGGAGAGCTTACACATTCCATTATCAAATGTGAATAGAAGGTTTGGGAGCCAATAGAAGAAGCATTCGTTCATTCATTCATAGATAGCATCGTTCGTTGTGGAGGCCAGGCTGGTCCCCTAGTTGAAGTCTAGTCTTTCCTCCGCTTTCTCAGTGCTGGGGTTACAGTGTGCACCACCATGCCTGCCTCATCAAAGCACTTAGGAAGCACACAGTTTTAGTTGGGGTGAATCTAACGAAAAAGCAGTATGGAAATAAGCAACCTTCAAAAAAGTAGGAATTTAGTAGAAAAAACATCCTTGTGGCAAGTTCATCTTGATGTTACAGTAAAAAAAGACTACTGGGCTAGTGGGTAGAGGCACTTACACCAGACCTGGCATCCTGAGTTTGATTCCCAGGACTCACATGGTAGAGGGAGAAAACTTACTTTTATAAGTTGCCCTCTGACCTATACATGTGTGCCCCACCACGCAAACAAATTATAATATAATTTAAATTTATAAGTTATAATATAATTTAAAAAGCCAAATAACTACCCAGCTAGTATTGTTAGAGTAAATTATAGACTGACACTTTTCTTGAGTTATTTTTAGTTTTGAATCAGCTAAGTTTTGAATGAGCATAGTTATCTAATTTAATAGATACTAAATACTGCATTTAATTTTCAAATTACTTTTCAGGTTTCTTTTTAATAATAGTAATGCTTATTTTTTAAACCTGGGTGTACCATGGATGAATTCATAATATGAAATATGGAAAAATTACTATGCTATTATAACCATAAGGTGAAGCTTTTGTGTAAACTTACTTTATAAAATTTATTTAATGTCCAGTTCAAAATTTGAATATTCATCAGAAAAATTCCATATGGTATAGATGACTGCCAAGAATTCCATCATGTAATGTTTCTGAAAGTGACACTATTCATAAAGAACCTGCAAACTATGTGTTAATTACTATTGAATTAAATAAAATGTTTCTAACCCATAAGCCCTTACTTTGTGAAATGCTGTGGATTACTTAAATACATACACACATTAGAATAACTGTGTTTGAAGATGTTGGAAACTAGAACTTGGAAGCAAAATCTTTAGATCAAGTGATAAAACTTGAAAGTATACTACACACATGATTGCATTTTGCTTTATTTTGGTAAATTTTCTGAGAAACATGTCAGTAACATCTTAACTTAATGTTCTGACTCTAAAATGAGAATTGGTGAAATTATCCTTAGGTTTAAGCATCTCACTGTAAAAACAATCTTTCCCTGTAGGACCGAGGTGATGAGTTCACGTACACTGGAAGTGGTGGTAAAAACCTTGCTGGTAATAAAAGAATCGGTGCACCATCGGCTGATCAAACCCTGACAAACATGAACAGGTGCTGTTCTAAAGGCTTTGCAATCTATGGTTAGATCCTGTCAGTATAACTTGGCATTTAAGTTATAGGGCAACTCTTCAACTAGGAGTTAACATGAAATAAAAATTCCATTGGTTAATTTTTTATACTGTTAATTTTTAAGTGGCGTTATTCCCCTCCTTACTTGATACATGTGCTATACATGATGAAACATGTTGGCATCTTTGAAAGAAAGGAACCTGTATGATTTAAGTGAAATTGAAGATGAGGTGGCATGTTTAGTACCCTGTAAGTCAAAAACTAAAGTGATGCTGTCCTCAACACATTTATCTTTTTTGTGCAAATTTGTTTTGGAAGTGACTCACTAATGTGAAATAGCCTAATGAGAATAGGTGAGTGAACTATTAGGTAACTTAATCAGTCTGCACTCCAGGCACTTTTAGGATTTGTATTAATAGTGACCTCTAAGTTAGTTATAAAAGTAATCTTTGTAACTAAATTCCCTTAATACATTACAGGAGTTTCACATTGCATTGATTGAGTTTTAATATTTATGTCATACTTACTACCACAGGATATAAATTTTAATTTCTAAGTAATTTATTTTGTAAATGATGCTGATGTTAACAAAATAACTAAAACCCTAGATAGCAAATACAGCTTTATAACATGTCATAGTAAAAATTTTGTGAACTGTATAAAAGTTAAGAATTTTTATGGCCTATAAAGAGTATTTTGGCATTGAGTAAAAATGATTATTTTTGTACTTTGAATATAAAGCACTAAGTTTTAAATAGTGTCCCTTTATTTTATTACCATGTCAAATATACCAGTATTATTTCAAGACTTTATTGCATATCAGGTTACATAGAATCTTGTTTTCATATCTTGTATATTATTTCTGACAGTAGGATTATTTTATTGAACTAGCAGAGGAGACATGTCAGATTGGCTGGTGAAATCTCATTCCTGAGATAGGAGTATAATCCTTTGCTGTCCTTATCCTACAAAGAAGGCGACTCTTTAAGAGGAATAACCTTAGAAGTCAGAAATAGCTTAACACATTTTTGTCAGGGAACATGCATCTTAAATTAGCAGTGGCTTAAGTTGTCAAGTATAAGAATTATATTTTTTGTTATATAAGACTCCGCTTTAGTGAAATTTCTTTCATAATTACCAACACTTGGAATATATGTGGTATACATGGATAATCTAGTAAGTAATATTACAACCTCCTTAGAAAATAATTGGCAACAATAAAAATGTTTGCTGTTAAAAAAGAGGATTGTAAAAATGAAGTAGACTGAAAACTATTTGGAATAATTGGCTTGTCTTATAGACCTTAACATCTACTTGATTACTTTAGACACTGAGCTGTGTGTGTGCCTTGTGATTATAAGTCTTCTAAAGAAATATGAAATCTTATAAACATGAAAACTGGAATGAAAGGACTTTAGCTTGGTCCCCAAACATGCACTCTTTACCAAGCAGTGTATGATACAGTTCATTCTTACTTCTCTGCTAAGAGGAGGTTTGACACTTTCTTGCTTCTGAGCAGTACCCATTTCTTCCCAACTCTTCTGCTTCAGAAAGTGAAGAGGACATCAAGGTATCCCAGCTGTTCTTTATGTCAGGGCCATCTGAACCCATTGGTTGCTAGAGTTTTATATATAATAATAAAAGAACTTTATTGCTTTTCTTTTGCCTTATTTCATACTTCAGACTCCTTTTAAATTTTTCAGGAGTCTGTATACTTATATGAAGCCAAAAGTGATTGACAGTGCCATGTAGTGATAGCAGTAATTATGATTAATGGTACCTGTGAATGTTAAAGTATGTCACTCAGTGATGTGAAGGTATTTATTCTACCTCTTTAAAAAGATGAGTGATCATTTGATAGGTGTTGCATATAAGAAACAACAATAACTCTAGTTAGATGGCTATATTTTTAATATTTAAAATTTTTATTTTATATGTATGGATATTTTTCCTGCATGTTTGTCTGTGTACCAACCATGTGTGTGCCTTGTGCCTGAGGAGGCTAGATGAGGACAGTGGATGTTGTGAGCCATGATGGGTATATTTTATCCTATCTCCTAGTGTTTTAAAATGTCTGCCCTTTAGGTAAAAGAGAGAACTTTAGCAAACTGAGTTTTCAGCACATCTGGAAAAGTTACGCTCCATTTACTTTAAGAAGATGACTATGTTTAAGAGATTCCTTGTCAGTAGGTCAGTGATAGTCCTTTTTTTTTTTTTTTTTTTTTTTTTTTTCTATTTTGTTAGTTTGAGCCTACAAGAAAGAAATATACCTAAAAAAGTATTTTGTATTCTATCTGATTTTTATCAAGTTGGCTGTTTATGTGCATGTGTATTTGTTTGCGCCCCCCACCCTTTTGGTTTTTCGAGACAGGGTTTCTCTGTATAATCTTGGCTGCCCTGGAACTCACTGTGTAAAACAGGCTGGCCTCAAACTCACAGAGATCCACCTGTCCCTTCCTCCTGAATGCTGGGATTAAAGGTGTGTGCCACCACCTGTCCGGCTGGTTTTTTTTTTTTTTTCTTGAGACAAGGTCTCTTACTAGCCTGGAATTCACCAAGTAGGCTACGCTGGCTGATCAGTAAGCCCCAGGGATCCACATGTTTCCATTTAGTAGCACTGGGATTAAAAGCACATTATACATTATAAACACATTATTACACCAGTGATCTTTTAAAAATACACCATTTTCATCAATTTGAAAATTGTGTATATGACACAAGGTGTTTGATCATACTGGCTTCCCACTCTCCCCCTTGGCCTCTCTGGTTCATCCTGTTTCCCCATATCCTCCCAGTGTATGTTAGTCCCGTTTGTGCTGCCCACACACTCAGGGTTATGACCTGGAAGTTTTTATGGAGGTTTTAGGAACCCAAACTTTGGTCCTCCTACTTCTAAGGCGGCAGTTCACCTACTCAGCCAACTCAGTTTTTAACCCTTATGTGTTAGCAATATTATTCTTTCACTGAGGTTAGGAAGTAGATGTCTTAAAGGAGGATCCCACCTTGAGTAGATTGTGCTATTTTTAGAACTAGATATTCCTCCGAAGTTCTCATAACCTCTAATGTAGTCACTGAGTTTCCACTGCCTGTTGAGGGGGAGCTTCAGCCAAGACATTCTCCTTCCCACACAGCGGTCCTCCTTGGCTGTGATCATCTATAAGCCACAACAATCTCAGGGAACCTAATCTCTTCACTGTCATGATTTTCCTGGCATTTTGATGCACTTAAATTTATCCTTCTGTGGAGGTCTTCAGAGAATATGTTCATGTCACACTTGTTCTCAATATTCTTTAGACTTTTAAGAATTTCTACTCTCTGGAATGTGGAAAATCTAGAAAAACTATTTGTACCTTGCTGACAAATTTATTTTTCTGGATTTCTTTCTACATTATTCCAGCAATTTACCTCATTTCATCAAAAATTAACTGTTAAAGCAATCACTTCCTTTAGTTTCCCAACGTTCTCCCTTTTCTCAACAAACATTATTTTAAGCAAATTCCATGTATTTCTAGTTATTTTCTATTATACGTGGCACAGATGTTATTACTTTCAGAAGAACCCTACAGGCTATCTGAGAACCAATCCCCTGGCTTGGGGGTGACATCAGAAAACTGATTTGTCTTCTCTGCTGGTGGGGGAAAGCATAATCCTATTGTCTGGAATAATATGGAAAGAATCATAGAATCTTAATTATCAGGTAAGGCAGAATTTACCTTTTAATTGAGCTAATGACTCAATTATGTACTTGAGGAAAGATTGCTTGGTATAAAGACTTTGTTTTATCTTTTGTAGGGCATTGGCCCTAAACTGTGATGCTCCATTGGATGATAAAATTGGAGCAGAGTCTCGAAATTGGAGAGCTGGGAAGCCAGTCAGAGTGATACGCAGTTTTAAAGGGAGGAAGATCAGCAAGTACGCTCCCGAAGAAGGCAACAGATATGATGGCATTTATAAGGTATGCCTTATCTCTGGCTGGCTGACGTCTCTTTGGTCATTCTGGGTCTGAAGACAGGGAACCACTCTGCGTGGGCTAGAGAAAGGATAGGCTAGCGAATTCTGTTGGCATTTCTACTTCTAGAAATGCAAAAGATACATGAAGTGAACTTTAACTTTAAGATTTTGAAAAAGGGCTTTGAAGTTCCTAAGGCAGAGTTCTAATTTGGGTCCAGGTGGTTTTTTGTTTGTTTGTTTGTTTGTTTGTTTGTTTGTTTCTTGTTTGGCACTGATGGGGCTCTAACTCATGGCTTATACATACTAGGCAAGCACTCTACTCTAGACCCAAGAGTTCTGTATTTAGTATATAGTCTATATGATAAAACCATTTAAGTAATTTGACCATTATTTATCTTGGCTACTATGTGTCTTTAAAATGTTTTTAATTTTAATAATTAACAGTTTTTCAAGGCAGAATATATAACATTATAGCATTAAAAATGTATTTGTCCTTGGATACAGAATAAACACATCAGCTAGCACCATTTATCTCTGCCTAATTTGCAGAATTCTGGTATTTTGTTATGTGGGAACTATCTTAATAGGAAATAAGCTCATAACACAATGTGTTAATAATATTCTTTTTTTTTTTTTTTGGTTTTTCGAGACAGGGTTCCTCTGTGTAGCTTTGCGCCTTTCCTGGAGCTCACTTGGTAGCCCAGCCTGGCCTCGAACTCACAGAGATCCTCCTGCCTCTGCCTCCCAAGTGCTGGGATTAAAGGCGTGCGCCACCAACGCCCGGCGTTAATAATATTCTTAATTTATTTACTGTTCTTAAAACAAAGCAAATCTTCTGAAGTTGCATTTAATTATAGCAGGTTTCTTTAAACTACTAATATGATGGTATTGTGGTTAGTCTAAACTTTAGATCTCAATGTAATACTGAAATATTATGATATAGGTAGTGAAATACTGGCCAGAGATTTCATCTAGCCATGGCTTCTTGGTTTGGCGTTATCTTTTAAGAAGAGATGATGTAGAACCTGCTCCTTGGACCTCAGAAGGAATAGAACGATCAAGGAGACTGTGTCTGCGACTGCAGGTTAGATCTCTTGGTCTTCACTGCTCATGTGTTATGAGAATGTACAACTATCTCTGGGCCTTTAACACTGTACACATAGCAATTGTCCGTAGACTGTGAGAGGTAAAGAGTATATAAAGATGCAGAAGGAAACCAGACAAAAGGTGGCCTCTTGCGTATCACGCTACTATGTGACCATGCTAGGAAAAAGCTGGACTTGTCAGTGAAAAGCAGAATATATATATATTTTGCTTTTTAAGTTTCTTTAATTCTTCTCTCATACATTACATCTTGACCACAGTTTCCGCTCCCTCCATTCCTTCCAGTCCCCCATATACACACATCCCCTCTTTCCCAGACCCACTCCTCCATTTTTCTAAAAAAAAAAAAAAAAAAAAAAGAGCAAGCCTCCGAGGGATATCAACCAAACATGTCATAACAAATTACAATAAGGCTAGGCGGGGCAACTCACTATGAAGAAAAGGGTCCCAAGAACAGGCAAGAGTCAGAGACAACCCCCACTCCCACTGTTAGGAGTCCCACAAGACCATCAAACTACACAATCATAATTTTTATGTAGAGGACCTAGCTCTGACCCATACAGGCTCCCTGATTGTCAGTTCAGACTCTGTGAGCCCCTAGAACCCTGTTTAGTTGATTCTGTGGCCCGTGTTCTTGTGTGTCCTTGACCCCTCTGGTTCCTACAGTCTTCGGTGGGGTTCCCCTGGCTCCGCCTAGTGTTTGGTTGTAGGTCTCTGCAGCTCTCCCATTAGCTGCTGGATGATGCCTCTCTGATGACAGCTGGGCTAGGCACCAGTCTATGAGTATAGCAGAATATCATTAGGAATCATTTCACTGCCTTTTTATTTTTTTGCCAGTTGTGTTTGGCTTCTGCTTCCTGGCTCTCCAGGCAGTGTCATATGTGGGTTCCTTCTTGTAGCATGGGCCTCAAGTTGGACCAGTCATTGGTTGGCCACTCCCACAAGTTCTGTACCACCATTACCCCAGCACATCTTACAGGCAGGACAGATTGTAGGTCAAGGTTTTGTGGCCGTGTTGATGTCCGAGTCCCACTGCTGGGAGCCTTGCCTGGTTATAGAAGGTGGCCAGTTTGGGCTCCGTAGCTCCCATTACTAGGAGACTTCGCTAGGGTCACTCTCAGATTCCAGGGAGTTTTCACTGCACTAGGTTTCTGCATTGCCCCCCCTTCCCTGTCCCCCAGTTCCAGTCATCTCTCTCAGTACTCTCTCCTCCACCCACCCCCACCACCGGAACCTTACTGTTCCCATCCCTACCCACCCCCAGTCCACCCACAAAAATCTATTTCCCCTTCCTAGGAAGATCCATGCATCTCTCCCCTCCCCTTGAGCCCTCCTTGTTACTTAGACTCTCTGGGTCTGTGGATTGTAGTATGATTATCCTTTATTTAATAGCTAATGTCTACTTATGAATACATACCATGTTTGTCTTTCTGGGTCTGTGTTACTTCTTTCAGGATAATTTTTTTTTTCTGTTTCCATCCATTTGCCTGCAAACTTCATGATGCCGTTGTTTTTAACACCTGAGTAATACTTCATTGTTTAAATGTACCACATTTTCTTTATCCATTCTTTGGTTGAGGGACAAAGTTGTTTTCTAGTTTCTGGCTATCATGAATAAAGCTGCTATGAACATAGTTGAGCAAGTGTTCTTGTAGTGGAGCATCCTTTGCGTATATGCCCTAGAGTGGTGTAGCTGGGTCTTGAGGTAGATCGATTGCCAATTTTCTGATAAACTGCCATATCGATATCCATCGCGGCTATACAAGTTTGCATTCCCACCAGCAATGGAGGAGTGTTCTCCTTCTCACATCCTTGCCAGCATGAGTTGTCACTTGTGTTTTTGATCTTAGCCATTCTGACGGGTGTAAGATGAAATCTCAAAGTAGTTTTGATTTGCATTTCCCTGATGGCTAAGGATGTTGAATGCTTCTTTGTTTCTCAGCCGTTTGAGATTCCTCTGTTGAGAATTCTCTGATTAGATCTGTATCCCATTTTTAATTGGACTTTTTGTAAGTTGATATCTAGTTTCTTGAGTTCTTTATGTATTTTGGAGATCAGCCCTCTGTCGGATATGAGGTTGATGAAGATCTTTTCCCATTCTGTAGGCTGCCGCTTTGTCCTATTGACAGTGTCCTTTGCCTAACAGAAGCTTTTCAGTTTCATGAGGTCCCATTTATTAATTGTTCGTCTTAGTGCCTGTGCTGTCTCCTGTGCCAGTGTGTTCAAAGCGTTTCCCCACGTTAGGTTCAGTGTGTCTGGTTTTATGTCGAGGTCTTTGATCCACTTGGACTTGCATTTTATGCAGGATGATAGATGTGGATCTATTTGCATTCCTTTACATACTGGCATGCAATTAGACCAGCACCATTTGTTGAAGGTGCTTTATTCCACTGTTTATTTCTGGCTTTGTTTTTTTTTTTTTTCAAAAATCAGGTGTCCATAGGTATTTAGATTTACATCTGGGTCTTTGATTCGATTCCATTGATCAATCTGTCTGGTTTTATGCCAGTGCCATGTGGTTTGTATTATTATAGATCTACAGTATAGCTTGAAATAAGGATGTTCTTTTATTGTACAGGATTGTTTCAGCTAGCCTGGTGTTTTGTTTTTCCATGTGAAGTTGAGTATTGTTCTTTCAAGGTCTGTAAAAAATTGTGTTGGAATTTTAATGGGGATTGTGTTGAATCTGTAGATGAAAAGCAAAGTATTTTTAGTTCTGTTTGGCACTTGAAGTATTTTTTTGGTAGGGGAAGGTAGAGTTATGTCTCATAGGAATGCTTTGCTTTTTACCCTTCTCACTCTCCTCATTCCTTTTCTCTCTTCCCAGCAAATCTGCTTTCCCATCCTGCTACCACTTGAGTTCTTTGTCTTTTCCCCTTAGCACATGCTCTGATGTGAACCCATAAAAGGTTTATGTGGATGTGGATGACGGAGCTGCATTCCCCTAAACCACCTGTATGTGCTGGACTTTGTTCCTGACTCTATCTTCAGGGTGTGGTTTAAATCATCTCTCATTGTCCTTGTCTCTGTTCTTCTCATGAAGCCAGCCAGCATTGTTCTTTCCCTTG
>CABHPP010125182.1:0-26650 GCA_902168425.1 Peromyscus attwateri | reverse complement strand
ACAGTGTATAAAGAACTCAAGAAACTAGACAACAAAATACTAAACAATCCAATTAAAAAATGGGCTAAAGAGCTAAACAGAGAATTCACAAAACAAGAATTACAAATGGCTGAAAGACATCTAAAGAAATGCTCAACATCCTTAATCATCAGAGAAATGCAAATCAAAACGACTCTGAGATACCACCTTACACCTGTCAGGATGGCTACAATCAAAAACACCAATGACAGTCAATGTTGGAGAGGATGTGGAGCAAAGGGAACACTCTTCCACTGTTGGTGGGAATGCGAGCTTGTACAACCACTGTGGAAATCAGTATGGCGGTTTCTCAGAAAACTAGGAATTGAACTACCTCAAGACCCAGCAATACCACTCTTGGGCATATACCCAAAGGATGCTGATTCATACCACAAAGATACATGCTCAGCTATGTTCATAGCAGCACTATTTGTAATAGCCAGAACCTGGAAACAACCTAGATGCCCGTCAACTGAAGAATGGATTAAAAAAATGTGGTACATATACACAATGGAGTACTACTCAGCAGAAAAAAATAATGAAAGCATAAAATTTGCAGGCAAATGGATGGAACTAGAAAATATCATCCTGAGTGAGGTAACCCAATCCCAGAAAGACAATCATGGTATGTACTCACTCATAAGTGGATTCTAGATATAAAATAAAGAACAATCAGACTAATTAAACAAAAATGGATGGACTAATAGGTAAACTGTGGGACTCACTGTCACACCGCAGCTTCCAGAATGTGTTTCTTCGCATTTTTTTGTTTGTTTGTTTGGTTGGTTTTTGGTTTTTCTTTTAAATTTTGTTTTGTTTTGGGGGGAGGGGGGATGGTCACATTGGGACAGGGAGATAAGTGGGATTGGAATGTATGATGTGAAATCCACAAAGAATCAATAAAAGTAAAAAAAAAAAAAAAAAAATATATTAGTGGCGGTGGTGGCGCATGCCTTTAATCCCAGTACTCGGGAGGCAGAGCCAGGTGGATCTCTGTGAGTTTGAGGCCAGCCTGGGCTACCAAGTGAGTTCCAGGAAAAAAAGGCGCAAAGCTACACAGAAACCCTGTCTCGAAAAACAAAAAACAAAATATATGTGTGTGTGTGTGTGTGTGTGTGTGTGTGTGTGTGTGTGTGTATGTATATATATTAGTGGGACTGGAAAGATGGTTCAGCAGTTAAGAGTACTAGCTGCTCTTTCAGAGAGGACCTGAGTTTGATTCCCAGAACCCACATAGTGGATCACAATCATCTGTAGCTCTAATTCCAGGGGATCCAATGCCCTCTTCTGGCTTCTGAGGGCAATGGACAAATGTGGTGGACAGATATATCTACAGACAAAATACTCATACACATAAAACAACACATATGTGTACATATGTATATGTATATGTATGTGTGTATGTGTGTGTATATATATCTATATATATATGTATATATATATCTATATATACATAGAGAGAGAGAGAGAGAGAGAGAGAGAGAGAGAGAGAGAGAGAGAGAGCGCGCTAATGTTCTTATATAAATATATGGGTATTAGGAACTGAACATGTTCACAATTGTCTGTAACTACAACTCCAAGAGATCAGACACTCTCTTCTGGGCCCCATGGATACCTACACACACAAAGTAAGGCACATATATACACATAAAATGAAATAAAATAAAATAAAATAAATAACAGATGGTAGAACTCATATGTGGGTATATTCACTATAGAATTTCAACTGTTTCCATGTTTGAAAACATTCCTATAAAATATTAATGAACAGTGCTAAGGAAGACTGTCAAATCATTCTACAAAAAAACTGAATCTACCAAAAAAAAAAAAAGAAAAAAAAAGAAACAAATAATCAAATAATACACAAACATCTATCAGAATGAAGGTGCATGGACAGATACGAAAAGAGAGGGGAAAATTTTAAATAAAACACTATGGAAATTTCTCTAGCCCTGCCTTGCCCAGCAGTCTGGACTAATCTCTCCATAACTTAGAATTCTGTTGACTGAGACATGATTGCTCCTGGCAGCACCCATCTATCTGATCCCGAGAGGATGTTGGGCTTCTGTTAGTTCAAAGTCATCCTGGTCTATATATCGAGTTCCAGGCCAGCTAGGGTTACAAAGTGAGACCCTTCCTCAAAAACACATTTCTGTTTGGAAGTTTGTCTTCTTGGCACAAACTGACCTACTGGGCAAAGAACTGCCCTTGCCTCGACTGCTGACAGTATGGACACTGTCCTTTCTGGACAAGCAGGACACAAGGAAAAGCAACTATTGAACTCTGCCAAGACAGGGTAAGATGGTCTTTCAAGATCCTTGCTTCTGATAATGGTCGGTCAGACATTCTAGGCCTGTAGCCAAATTGGATGCCCCAATGATGCTGTGAAACTTTAGGTGAGTGTCCAGGCTGCCAGCTGTCTCTGTCTATTCTTGTAAGAATTTCAGAAATTGCTTGCTTGCATTTTCCATTTTCTCAGGTATTATTATGTTCCTTCTCATGTCTTTGATTGAGTTGAAGACGAGATAGTTACAGTTACTATCTTCTCGTATCTTAGCTAGAGCATATTAATACTACAATTAGAATCTTCAAGATAGGACAGCTATTGGAGTAATCTTGGTAATTTGCCATTTACCTATATTCTGGACATTTCTGGACATTTAGCATGTCTTTCTTGTTTGATGCTATTCTTGTTGGTTGTAGTTCTATTTTTGTGTTATTACCCTTTGTTATTCCTGGACAATACTTGATAATCATTCTTATTGTATATAGTTTGCATTAAGTCTAGAACTTTCTTATTTAGACAAAAAGGGGAATTGTAGTGGTATTTGCTCCACCCATGACCTTGGGCTATAGGGCACAAAGGAGGCGGTGCTTCCTGCTATTATACTTGACTCTTAAAAAGAGAGGGAGGAGGGTCACATGCCCCTTCTCCCTGCTCCTGCCTGCAAGGTGGATTCACTCTCAGTCAGATCAGAGGACAACTTCAGCTGTCTGCTCTGTTCTGTATTCATGACTGTATTTCCTCAATTTACCTTAATAAATTTCCCTAATACTTCTTAAATAGACTCCTGTGGATTTATCGATTTACACTAGAATCTATGTAGGTGGATGGATGGATGGATGGATGGATGGATGGATGGATGGATGGATGGATAGATGGATAGATGGATGGATGATAGATATAAAGATGACAGAGAGATAAATGATAGATAGGTATATCTCTCACACTGAAGTTCTTACTTTTACAGGTATCACTAAAAATAGGAAAAAACATGATTTTGCTAACCTTTCAAAGTCACCTTGTCTTGTAAATTTTGACAACCTATACACAGCCCAGTTGTTAAGCTGTTTGGAGGTCATTCCTCTTCCATTATCTACCACTGCCACAGCAGGTTTTCCTTGTGTTTCATCAAAAAGCTACAAAATAGAGAGTCAGGAAAATGCCAATTAATATTTAAAACATGAAGTATGAATTTCAATAGGCTCACTCACATCACTGGTATAAGTATAAACAAATACAACTTTCTTAAAGGCACTGAATTATATCTATCAAAAACCTTAAAATTCTTAATGTTTTTTAACCTAGGAATACCATTTCTCAGAATTTAACTTAAGGAAATAAGCAAGGCATACATAAATATACACTATTCCCACATTGCTTCTCATGGCAAAAATATAGGAGGGAAAAAAAAAATCTGTTTAAAAAGATGGACTCCAGAACTTACACTGTAGCTAACAAAACCCTCTGCATTAATATCATAAAATATTCATGTCATGTTTACAATTGCAGTGTTAAAAAAGAAATTATAAAACTTAAGTACAGAAAGAGATGTGTAAATAAGCACATACATACATAAAAGAAACTATAAAAATTAGTAACAAGACATCAGTTAACTATTTCTAGTTCTTCTTTATTTCTAATTTTTCCAATGTACTACTAAAAAATTTACATTTGTTTATGCATGATTTTCTTACCAATTTGATCTGTATTCTCCTAACACCAACATTACGAGCAGTAGCTGACAATGAATTGTCGATTAATTCTGCAAGAGCAAATGCTGGAAGAGATTGAGAAAACAATGCTTAACCTTTCCATCCCAAATACTTTATACAAAAGTTCAAGGAGAAGAAACTCTGAAGCAA
Organism: Peromyscus attwateri; assembly: GCA_902168425.1. Taxonomy (NCBI): domain Eukaryota; kingdom Metazoa; phylum Chordata; class Mammalia; order Rodentia; family Cricetidae; genus Peromyscus; species Peromyscus attwateri. The sequence continues at coordinate 22,486 of CABHPP010125182.1, read as the reverse complement.
ACCACTTTTATTTTCCAAAGACCTACAAGTATTATATTACCCTGAGTCTAATGATATTATGCATAATAAAAAGTTTCATCACCAACCACTACCAGAATAAAAAAGATTAGGCACCAATCTGAGCCACACAGTAAGGCCCTGCATCAAAACAGAAGCAATGAGAAGGGCTGGTTTGAGAAGCTAGTGTGGTGGCCAAAGGACTATAGTCTCAACTAGGAGGCTGAGGCAAGAAGTTTCTAAGTTGAAGAACTTAGAACCCCTGCCTGGGTTACAAAGTATTCAAGACCAACCTGCACTTAGTGAGAACATGCCCTAGATTCAATCCTCTGGACAATACACACACACACACACACACACACACACACACACACACACACACACACACACACGGGGGGGGGGGGGGGCCCCCCCGGGGGGAGGGGGGGGGGGGGGGGGGGAGGGAGGGAGGGTAGGCGTGCAAGCGCTAGCTTGGATATAGAATTCTAAAGACTAACAATATCATGTTAAATGGTGGCCAGCTGTGGCAGTTTCAATGGCACCCACAGACTCATGTGTCTGAATGCTTGGTCTCCAGTTGGTGGAACTGTTTGGGAAGGATGAAGAGGTGTGGCCTTGTGGAGAAGATGTCCCTGGAGGTAGGGTATGAGGTTTCAAAAGAAAGAGTCCTGCCATTCCCAGCGTGCCCTCTGCCTCATGTTTGTAGATCAAGGTATGAGCTTCTAAGCTGCTACTCCAGCTGCCCACCTCTGTGCCCTCACACCACCATCAAAAACTCACCCTCTGAAATCATAAGCTAATTAAATGCTTTCTTCTCTAAGTTGCCCTGGTCATGGTGTTTTGTCACAGCAATAGAAAAGTAACTAAGGCACCTGTGATCTGAGCACTCCGGAGGCTGAGGTAGGAGGACTGCTAGGAGTTCAAAGAGAACAGTTTAAATCATCAGTTTGGCAGAATCTAGAAGCAGCTTGGAGAATCTGGGATTATCTGTGAGCACGCTCTTTGTTTTGTTTTGTTTTTCAAGACAGGATTTCTCTGTGTAGTTTTGCAGCCTGTCCCGGATCTCGCTTTGTAGACCAGGCTGGCCTTGAACTCAGAGATCCGCCTGGCTCTGCCTCCCGAGTGCTGGGATTAAAGGTATGCGCCACCACCGCCTGGCTCTGTGAGCGCTTTTTTAGATTAAGTTAATTAAGGAGGAAGACCCATCGCAGCTACCAGGCTGAAGAAAATGGGTAAAGCTGGGTATGCTAGTTTTTATTGTCAACCCAACACAATCTAAAGCTGCCTGGGAAAGAGGAAGCCTTACTTGATGAACTGCCTAAATGAAACTAGCCTGTGAGACTTTGTCTTTATTATGACTGACAGGGGAGGACCCAGCCCACTATGGATGACTCCATCTCTAGGTAGATAATAGCAGGAGTCAGTGAGCAAGCTAGAGAGAGAGCCGGTTAGCACATGTAGTTCCTACATGGTTTCTACTTGAGTTCCTATTTGAATTCCTGTCCTGACTTCCTTCAATGGATTGTGACCTGGAAGTTTAAGACAAATAAATTCTTTTCTCCCTCAACTTGCTTCAGGTAATGGTGTTTATCAGAACAACTGAAAGCAAACTAGGGCACCAGATGAGTATGAACACTCATCCTTCTCTACTTTCTGACTGGGTGGATGGAATGTGACTAGCTTGCTTCCTGTTCCTACTATGTCTTTTTGTCTATGATGAAATATAGAACTGAAAAGCAGAATAAACACACCCTTCCTTAAATTGCTTTTCGTCAGGTATTTCATCATAGTAACAGAAAGAATGTTATATTCTCACTATATAAACCAAACCAAAAAAAAAAAAAATGTGTTAAATAACAGTTTCACGATTTTCTCCAAATTAAAACATTTTCTCCTACAAACTCTTAAGACCCAGGAAGTAGACAAAATTGACAAGGCTCTGGACTCTAAAAACAGGCCCAAGCCAGGCATGGTGGCACACATCTTTAATCCCAGGACTCAGGGCAGAAACAGGGAGATCTGTGTGAGTGTGAGGCCATCCTGGTCTACACATTGAGTTTTAAGCCAGCCAGGGCTACAAAGTGAGACTCTTGTCTCAAAAAACAACAAACAAACAAACTAGGCCCAGAAAGCTCTTGACTCTTTAAAGATTCACAAGAGTCATCTCCAAAGTTATAAAAGCAATAGGCAATTGCTGGCTAAGCGGCCTGAAGTTGCATAGAGAGCTCCAAGATACAGCTTTCACCATGCCAAGTGGGCTTTTTAGTGACACAGCTGTTTTTATTTAAATCAGTCATGCTCCTGTAAGCAACCTCAAAAGTCACTGGGGCTTGCTATGCAAACTAGGCTGGGCTGGGCTGGTGTCTTTGGTTGTCACTGGAGCCCTATCTGTTCACATCTCTTCCAGAAAATCAATACAACAAATGGCGAGACATAGACAGACAGCTCCATGCTACTGATTCCCAGCACACCACCAACCAACTTTACATTCAATTCACTATTGGCAGCACTATTTTAAAGTCTCCTCCCTGAAAAGCAACCATTCAACTATTTCTCTAATTAAAAAGAAACAATACACAGGGCAGTGGTGGAACACACACCTTTAATTCCAGCACTTAGCAGATCTCTTGAGTTCAAGGACAGCCAGGAGGATACATAAGAAACTCAGATTTACAACAACAAAAAGAAGTGAAGCCAGGCAGTGGTGGCGCACGCCTTTAATCCCAGCACTCGGGAGGCAGAGCCAGGCGGATCTCTGTGAGTTTGAGGCCAGTCTGGTCTCCAAAGCGAGTTCCAGGAGAGGCGCAAAGCTACACAGAGAAACCCTGTCTCGAAAAACCAAAAAAAAAAAAAATAAAAAAATAAAAAAAAAGTAAAAGGATCCAGGTGGTGGCACACACCTTTAATCCCAGCACTTGGATGGCAAAGGCAAATGGATCTTTGTGAGTTTGAGGGCAGCCTGGTCTACAGAGCTAATTCCAGGATAGCCAGGGCTATACAAAAGAAACCCTGTTTCAAAACACCAAGTCTCCTCCCCCTACTCCCCCCTCCAAAAGAAAAGAGGAATGGAACAGAGACAAGTTTGAATTTCTGCCTCTAGAAATATATACAATTTAAATACAATGCTTACTATATCAAGTTCAACTAGTAGAAGTATTACATAGGAAGTTGGAACAGATACTCTCCTTAACCAAGAGACTAGAGAGCCAGAGGTAAAGCTTTCATTTCACTGACTTACATATATACAATAAAACTCAGATCTGTCTGCTGAAAGAAAGTATATATAAGAAATGATGAACACGACTTGAAGACATGGCCACAACAAGCAAGGAAGAGCTAGAAGGAAAGAAATGAGAGAAAAGATCTTGGGATATATCGCAAAGTTAACGGAAGTCAAAGGCGAAGTTTGAGCAGATTCACCACATATTTACGTAACGACGGCACAGTTGAAAACCGATACAGTGAATCTGTACAGTAATTAAGCTACACTGAAAGTCTTTACAACGAAAGTCTTTACACTGAATACACAATATATTCAGAAATTTATCTCCAAGGAAGTTATTTAAAATTAACTCAAACATTCAAGCACCTATTCTCTGCCAGGTACTACTCTAGGGAATGCACAATGCAAAGATTCTACTTCTGTGAGTTCAATTTTACTGGAAGATGGGAAATAAAATGTAATCATGGACAGGTGAATAGCTCATCGGGTAAAGGTGCCTGTCATCAAGCCTGACAACCTGAGTTCCATCCCTAGGATTCACATGGCAGGAGAGAAGCAGCTCCTTACAGGCTATCCTCTGACCTCCATATGCACACATACACACCTTGGTACATATGCCCTCATGCACACAAATAAATAAATGTAAACTTTAAAAACTATAATTATACCTTCATTCCCAGTACTCAGGAGGCAGTGGCAGGTGGATCTCTGTGAGTTTAAGCCTAGCCTGATCTACAGAGTGACTTCCAGGACAGCCTGGCTACATATAGAGACACTAAATAAATAAATATATAAAATTCAAAATAAATAAAAATAACATAGTCTGAGGCCAAATTGGTCTACACAGCAAGAGAGCTCCAGGACAGCCAAGGCTACAAAGTGAGACCTGCCTCAAAAACAAAGAGTGGGGGGTGGGAGTGGAAAAAAAACAGAAAAAAGAAAAAGAAAATAAATGATTATAGTAAGTGTGGTGGTTTGAGTAATAACGGCCCCCACAGACTCAAATGTTTAAATGCTTGGTCCCTCCCCAGTTGGTGGAATTATTTGGAAAAAGATTAGGAGGTGTGACTCTGTTGGAGGAGGTGTGTCATTAGGAGTGCGTTTTGAGGTTTCAAAGGCCTATACCATTCCATTTAGCTCTTTCCACCTCCAACTTGTAGATTAGATATAATCTCTCAGCTACTGCTCCAGCACCATGCCAGCCTGTTGCCATCTCCCTGCCATGATGACCACCTTCTATACCTTCTGGAACCATTAGCCCCAACTTAAATGCTTTCTTTTTGTAAGTTTGTAAGTGGCCATAGTGTCTCTTCACAGCAACAGAAAAGTCACTAAGACTGTAACTAAGTAAATTATATAGCATATTACAAAGTAGTATGTGCTAGAGAGTAAAATGAGCAGAGAGATCAAATAACAAAGGCACAGGTATACACATAATTTAAAATAAAATCTTTTTTAAAAAATTAAAGCTGGGTGTGTGGTGTATGCCTTTAATTCCAGCACCCAGGACACAGTCTACAAAGCAAGTTCCAGGACAGCCAAGGCTGTTTGTTGCACAGAGAAACCCTGTCTCAAAAAACAAAAACAAGCCTTTAATCTCAGCACTCGGGAGGCAGAGGCAGGCGAATCTCTGTGAGTTCGAGGCCAGCCTGGTCTACAAAGCAAGTTCCAGGAAAGGCACAAGGCTACACAGAGAAACCCTGTCTCAAAAAACCCAAAACAAAACCAACAAAATTTTAAAAGCTTATTTCCGGGGGCTGGGGGTGAAGGGTGGAGAGATGTAACAGCAGTCAAAGGCACTGGTTGCTCCTCCCATAGGTTCAATTCCCAGAACACACACACAAGCTCACAACTGCTGTGGGATGTTCTGTATGGCAAATGTGTTGCTAATAAAACACTGATTGGCCAGTGGCTAGGCAGGAAGTATAGGCGGGACTAACAGAGAGAATAAAAAGAACAGGAAGGCGGAAGGAGTCACTGCCAGCCTGCCAGCCAGCAACCGCCAGGACAAGCAGCATGTAAAGATGCCGGTAAGCCACGAGCCATGTGGCAAGGTATAGATTTATAGAATGGATTAATTTAAGATATAAGGACAGTTAGCAAGAAGCCTGCCACGGCCATACAGTTTGTAAGCAATATAAGTCTCTGTGTTTACTTGGTTGGGTCTGAGCGGCTGTGGGACTGGCAGGTGAAAGAGATTTATCCTGACTGTGGGCCAGGCAGGAAAACTCTAGCCACACACAACCATCTGTACACCAGTCACAGGAGCTCTAACACTCCCTTCTGGCATCTGTGGATACTGCATGCATATGGTGCACAGATAAATATCAAGCAAATACTCATATACATAAAATGTAAATAAACAAACAAGTAAGTAAATAAAAATACTTTTAAAAAAAGTTTATTTCCACTCCAACCTTTCTGGTCAATGGTAACTTCTACAGACATTTGGAGACAAATGAAGGAGGTGAGGAAAGAAGAGACTGCCAGAAGCCCTGAAAGCAGACAGGCTCATCAGTGCAGAGAAGGAACTAAGGTGAATGGTAGATAAAAAACAGGAGAAGTACTGCCAAATACAGCAGGCCATAGAGGGAGATTAGCTATGAAAGAACTTTTGACTTGTCTTATTTATACCACTTCTGTATTTAACATACATAAAATACATTTTAAAAAATAAACTAATAGAAAGTCTATTTATACCACTTCTATACTTAACATATATAAAATAATGTTTAAAAAAAATCAACTAATAGGAAAAGTTCTGAAATGATAAACACCAAAGTATTGGTGATTATTACATTCAGGTAGTAGTAATTATTTTCACATTCTACTCACTTATCTGTTTTTCTAATTTCTAACAGTAAAACACATTTTTTTAAAAAAAGTATTTGGGGGCTGGAGAGATGGCTCACTGGTTAAGAGCACTGGCTGCTCTTCCAAAGGACCTGGGTTCAATTCCCAGCACCTACATGGCAGCTCAAAACTGCTGTGGGATATCTTTCTATATGCTGTGAATATGTGTTGCTCTGATTGGTTGATAAATAAAGCTGCATTGGCCTATGGCAAGGCAGCTTAGAGGCAGGTGGAAATCCAAGCAGATCAATAGGAAGAGAAAGGAGAGGCAGGAGAGATGCCAGCCTGCCACCCAAGGAACAACATACCAGCAGACTGGTAAGCCACGGAACACATGGCAAAACACAGATTAATAGCAATGGGTTAATTTAAGTTATAAGAGCTAGCTAGCAAGAAGCCTGACCTATGTCATGCAATTGGTAATTAATATAAGTGGCTGTGGGACTGTGGGGCTGGGCAGGACCAGAGAAACCTTCCAACTACACACAACTGTCTGTAACTCCAGTTCCAGGGGATCTGGCATCCTCTCACACAGACATTCATGCAGGCAAAACTCCAATGTACATGTGTGTGTGTGTGTGTGTGTGTGTGTGAGAGAGAGAGAGAGAGAGAGAGAGAGAGAGAGAGAGAGAGAGAGAGAGCGCGAGCAAGCGCGAGCGCACGCGAGCAAAATGAAAGAAAATAATTTTAATATGGTTTATAATAAACACGTTAATAGCATAAAGTACTTTGATAGAGTCTAGAAAGAAGATCTGATAAATCATCTGAAACAGTCTATAAGGATAAACCAGTCAAGCTATAAATGTTTTTAAAAAAGTATTAAACACATGGCAATAGGCACATCAATTTATCTATGTAAATTTACAGAGTAGGGACTGATGGAACTCAGCAGTAGAATGCTTACCCTGTATGTGCAAGGCTCTGGGTTTAATTCAGAGTAAATAAATAAAAATAAATAAATAGGCCAAGCGGTGGTGGCACACGCCTTTAATCCCAGCACCCAGGAGGCAGAGGCAGGTGGATCTCTGTGAGTTCGAGGCCAGCCTGGGCTACAGAGTGAGATTCAGGACAGGCTCCAAAGCTACACAGAGAAACCCTGTCTCGAAAAACCAAAAAAATAAAAATAAAAATAAAAAATAAAAAATAAATCAATGGAAGGTAAAGGGTCTTTTCATAACTGGAGGTAGTTTACAGCAAGACAGGAAGATGTCTACAAGATAAAGTGCATCCAGCTCTATTACTGGGTTAAAGGTGACTTTTTTACTTTAAAGTTGACTTCTGGGCACAGACAAGAGACTCTTTGGAAGCTTAGTCCAGTTAACCTGGCAGCCACAGCAGTGAACAAAGACACCAAGCCGCAAACACGGTAGAAGGCGAGGAGATGTCTTCTGACTTTCACGTGTATGCTGGCTTTGGCGCGCGTGCACACACACACACACACACACACACACACACACACACACACACAGAGGCAGGACTGGGCTAGAGAGACAGCTCAGCAGTAAAGAGTAGTTGCTGCTTTTGAGGAGAGCCCTATTTTGGTTTCCAGCACTCCCTGGGAAACCACACTCATGTGGCATACAAACAAATGCACATATACATGAATAAACTTAAAATTTTTAAAAACAAACAAAAATCCCAATTTCAGTTGGATATATACAAAGAAACTAAGAAAGCAGATCAAAATGAGTTTCCCATGGCCTTATAATAAAGTAGAATGAAAAGATCTACAAAATGTGAAGGAATGGCGTATGTGATGAAAGGATAAAAGAGATTAACAACTTCCCAAAATTATACAGGGCTGGAGAGATTATACAGACAGCTCAGTGGTTAAGAGCACCAACTGCTCTTCCAGAGGACCTGGGTTCAATTACCAGCACCCACAGGGCAGCTCACAACTGTCTGTAACTCCAGTTCTAGGGGATCCGACACCCATGACAAAATACCAATGTACATACAGTAAAAATAAGTAAATTTTTAAAAATCAAAAATTGTACAAACATTACTTACGCAAAGGATTCTGTCCTTCACTAGCATAATATTCATACATGCCACTTTTAACCAGAGTGTCATAGTGAGGTAAGAAGTCAATTCTTTCTTTTGTCGCTGTTAATAGTGATTGGTCAACTGATTGTAGCAGGTATAGAGTGACTCCATCTTTAACAATTTCATCTGTAATTGAGAGTTAAAATCATAAGTGCTAGGGTACCATCAGAAACTCAGTGAACTTATTCTGAATACATAACTTTTATCTATAAAATGCACTTAACAGTATAGGTAAACTGTCAATGGCTCTATTTACAAATCCCAGTTGTGAATATAAAGAGCATTAATGGAACAGCAATAAATATTTCCACAACTCTAAAATACTCAATTAAATATTTAAATTTATTTCATTTATTGTTATTAGTTGTGTTTGTGTGTACATGCCAGCACACATGTGAGCAAATACATGTCATAGTACACATGTAGAAGTCTGAGGACATCTTTCTGAAGTCAGTTCTCTTCTTCCACTTTGGGATCTAAAGATCAATCTCAAGTCATCAGGCTTTCCAGGCAAGTGTTTTTACCCACTGATTCATCATAGTGGCCCTTGGGGGTTTTTTGTTTTTGTTTTGTTTTTTAAAAAACCAGGGTCTCATATATATCTCCAGCTGGCCTCAAACTTACCTTCCTGCCTCAGCCTCCTGAATGCTATGATGACAAGTGTACAATGTGTGGAGCTCTGAAATGTTTATTTCTTCACCGGAGAGTGGGGAGTCCTGGCTGGCCTGGAATTCACTATGTAGATAGGCCTTGAATTTGGGGAGTCTCTGCTTCTGTCACCCAAGTGCAGGTGTTACAAGTGTACATCACCATGCCCAACATGGTCTGTTTGTTGAAAGAGGATCTCACTACAGCCTGAGCTTGCCTCAGACTCACTATATAGCCCAGACTGGCTTCCAACTCTGGGCACGTGTCCTGCCTTAGCTTCCTGAGTGCTGGGATTATAGGTGTAAGCTACCATGGCAGGTAAAACACATTTATTTTTTTATTTTTATTTTTTTAAAAAACCATTACAGGTTGAGCCAGCAAGATTGCTCAATGGGTAAAGGTACCAGCTAGCCAAACTTGACAACCTGAGTTCAGTCCCTGGGACCTGCACTGTAGAAAGAGAAAACCTATTCCCAAAGTTATCCTCTGACCTCTGCACTAACACACACATACAAATAAAGAACTAAGAAAACATTTGAAAATACAGTAACACAAGTTTACATCTCATAATTTGTTAAATTTTGGAAATTTCAAGACTGGTGCCTAGTGAAGGCCTGTTTTCTCATAAATGGAGTCTTCTGTGTCCTCACATAATGAAAAGCCGGAAAACTCAGTATTTTTTGAGACAGGGAGTTTCATATAGCCCAAACTAGCCTTGAATTCCTTATTTTTTCTGCCTCTACATCCCAATTGCTCAGATTATAAGCATGTACCACATACCCAGGGTGTTTTGTTTCTTTTTGTTTTTGAGACAGGGTTTCCTTGTATACACCCGGCTGTCCTGGAACTAGCTCTGTAGACCAGGCTGGCCTCGAACTCATAGTTATCTGCCTGCCTCTGCCTCGCAAGCGCAGGGATTAAAGGCATGCGCCACTACTGTCTGCATACCCAGATTTTAAACACACAATTCTTTTCTTTCCTTTCCTTTTTTTCTTTCTTTCAGATTCATTTTATAGCTAGGTGTGGTGGCACAAACCTTTAATCCCAGCACTCAGGGTAAAGGGAAGCAGAGGCAGAGGCAGGTGGATCTAAGCAAGTTTGTGGCCAGCCTGGTCAGGTCTACTAAGTGAGTTCCAGGACAGCTAGGGCTGTTACCCAGAGAAACCCTGTCTCAAAAACACAATTTTAAAAAGATGAAGATTTACATTAGAGTGATATCAACAGGAATGGAGACTTCTTCACTGTTTCATTTCAGGAGGAAGGAAACAGGACGGGAGAGATGGCTCAGCAATTAAAGAGCACTTGCTGCTCTTCCAGAGGACCTGAGATGAGTTCTCCGTACCCGTGTTGGGAGACTCACAACCACCTGCAACTCCAGCTCCAACAAACCTAACACCCTCTTCCAGACTCTGGAGATACCTGTACTAACGTGCATGTATCCATACACAGACACAAATACCTACACAAAATTTAAAAATAACAAGAGTACACCTTTCCAAAAAGAAAAGCAATCAACGTAAGCATGGTGGAGCACACCTGTAAGGCTAGTACTCAAAGAGTACTCCAGGTCCAGGGCTCTCTGGGTTACATATGGAAATCCTTCCATAGAGGGGAAAGAGCATACAATCTGACAGGTTATGGAAACGTTAAAAAAAAGGTTAAAAAAAATGAAAAAATTCAAGTTTGCTAACAGCTCAGTTGTGGGTGCCCAAATAAAGCTAAGTGGTAAGGCCTCATTTTCTATGGACCCAACTGACAGCAGGAAAAATGTGACCTCTGCGAATACAGAAGTCCTCCAGATTATCCATGCTTTGGACAGATAGGGACGTACAGGTATTGCTCTATCCGACACAGTAAATAAATGCAAGAGGACATTGCTTACTTACCAAAATTATCACAGGTAATTTCTTTCCTGCTTGTAGTTGTAATAACAAACGTTTCTTCAGATGAAATGCCAATTGTCTATCAAAATTAAAATATATATATATATATTACTTAAAGGAAATAAATTCATTACTCATGTTTGCAAGAATATGAACATACTGATATTACAATTTTGAAACAGCTACTACACTTACTTGTCTAGGAAATAAAGAACTAAGCATTTTTAAATTTTGACTTTGCAAAATTAATCACTATTAAGTCATAAAAATTTGCCTTTGGGGGGGGGTTGAGACAGGGTTTCTCTGTGTAACAGTCCTGGCTGTTCTGAAACTTGCTTTCTAGATCAGGCTGGCTTCAAACTCACTGAGATCCGCCTTCCTCTGGATTTCAAGTGCTAGGATTAAAGGTGTGTGCTACCACCGCCCAGCCTAAACTGCTTACTTAACAAGATTCTCTTTTTTTCTGCTATTTGCTACCCAGAACACATGTGACAATCCTCAGATGATGAAAATGTGATATATACAGAGTGGAATTTTATTCAACTATAAAGAAAAATGAATTTATTAAATTTTCAGGAAAAATAGGTAGAAGCAGAAAATACATTAGTGGGGTAATTCAAGCCCAGGAAAACAAACACATGTTTTCTTTCACACATGGATCCTAGCTTCAGGTTTTTAAGATTTCTATAATTAATCTTGAGTGTCTACAGAGGTCAGGAAGCCAAAAAGGGTCCCTAAGAGGGAGGAGGGGACATGGTCTTGAAAGGGAAGAGGGGAATATAGAACATACATGACAGGGAACGCTGGAGTTAAAGGTTTATGTGGGGATGGGCAATGGAATGAGGTGGAGGAAGGGGTGGAGGCTTTGCTAACCAACACTAAGGATGCATTTAAAGCCTCACAGAACCCCACTAGTTCCTGTACACTAATGACAAATATATAATGTCCTGGAGGTGGTGGCACACACCTCTAATCCCAGCACTTGGAAAGCAGAGGCATGCAGATCTCCGAGTTCCAGGCCAGCCAGGGCTATTTAGTGAGATGAGAATGAAACACTTTCTGGGTTTAAGCCTCACTCCACAAAATGGAGCCCTTATCAGGGTAAAGAACTTGTGGCTAAATATGTCATAGTCCCTAGAGGGGGACCTACTACTCTTCTGCTAAACTGACACAGTATTAAACCATCTTTTAATGACTTTTCACTATACCCTCATCAGAGATGCTTCTTCTTGTAATAAACAATGATTAACACAAACCCACAAGTAATCAAGATACAGAGAATAAGAGACCATGGGATGCTCAGCCCTAAATGGTACATCTACCCCACACCTAGTCTTCTCAAGGCTTGGGGATCATTGTGGAAAGGGGTGGGGTGACTACAGGAAAATAGTAACTTGCGGATACAACAAAGCAGCTGCACACATGAACTCACAGTAGTTGTGAAAGAATGCGCAGGCCTGCACAAGCCAAGCCAGACAAAACCCAGCACTGAGAGAAGCTGAGCATTAAGTCCTCCCCCTAGCTGAAGTGATAATAATGATTGACAGCTGCTAGGAGAGGGAGACTCGGATTTAAAGTTACAGCCCCTGTGCTCCAGCAGACAGCCCCAAACCCAAGAGTGTACGGGGAGCAAAAGTGGACTTGATGGCTTTAAAAAACAAACAAATAAACAAACAAACAAACAAACAGAGGACACAAAGAGGAAAAAAGTGGATGTAGTCAAAATATCCTATCTAAATTATCAAAAAATGAGGGTGAGAGTGTGTGTGTGTGTGTGTGTGTGTGTGTGTGTGTGTAACATGTAACTTTGAAGAATTTTAAAGGCACTTGAACAGCGATACCCTGAATAGGTGGACAATGCTTCCTCTTAGAAGACATGGGTTATTAGAAGTGCTAGGCACAGGTTACCCTCCTACAAGCTATTAGTCAGGGAAGGCCCAACGCCTTCCAAAAACAACACAGCCTATTGGTATTGCTTATTTGCTCACCATAACTGGATGTTAAGACCCTATTACTGAAGATGCAACGCACTTTGTTTGCAGGACAGAGATCAAATAGGAAGTGACCAGGAAACTTCCTTTCTGATGGCTAGCTTTCACAGTGCCTGTGGGATAGGAAATTCACAATGGACTCACCCAGAAGTTGACCCCACATGCAACAATACTGACTTGCTAGACAATACATGCCTTCTGATACAATAGTGGCTTTGCTGCTTCTGACTGGACCTGAAGCCCTCTCCACAGGAGGGAATTCATGCCTGGTACTATAAACCTGGTTAAAAGCCCATGATTTAGGGGGAGCTAACTTGTTGTAGTAAATGGGTATGTTGTCAAATGGCCTTCTAAATAGCTATGTTTACACTCATGGTCAGAGAAGACTGTTTTCGCAGTAGGCAGCAGTCAATGCAGACTCATAATTGGCCAAAGTGCTGGGAAAAAGTGACTATGCTCAGCCCTAAACGGGACATTTATATCAAGGCTCCATACCCTCTTGAGGGAACATATTGGAGGAGGTAGCAAAATGTAGAACTGGAAGAGGAAGAGTGCTGTGAAATGCTATTTACTAAGCAAGACATAGGCATTGCACACACAGCAGCCAACTTTACCTGCATAAGACCTACACAAAATCAAGCCGGTGAACATTCCAGTGTGGATAAAAGAGGAGCTGAAGAGGTTCCATCCCTAACTAAGGAGCTATTGGCAATTGGTAACAACTAGGAAGGAGGTGTCATTTTTCTTTGAGCTGTGGCTGCTGGTAGGTTACCCATGCTCTGATGGATGGCCCCACACTCGAGCATGTAAGCAGCATAACTGGATTCAGTAAGGTATACTCAAGCATGGGAGTGGGCCCTTGGGGAGGTATGTGGTAGAGGGAAGGAAGATGCAGGTTTGGTATGATCAGAATACATTTTGTGTACACAAACAAAACTGTTAAAGAACAAGTCAAAAGATCTTATGAGAAAACCCACTAGTGACTAGGTGAGACATTTTGAAAGGATTAATCTTTTTACATTTATTTATTCATTCACTTATGGGGGACATGGCACATGTAGGGGGTCAGAGACAACCTGAGAAAGTCATTCTCTACTTCCACCATGTGGGTCCTGAACATGGAACTCAGGTTCTTAGGCTCAGTGGCAAGCACCCTTACCCACCGAGTCATCTCAAAAGCCCTTGGTTCATCAAGAGGAACCAAAGACATGCTCATTCATTCCATTACATAAGGAATCATTTTATTTGAAACAAAGCATTAATACAATACTTATACAAATTAGACATGTAAATGTCAGAAGAAAATAGGTGAGTATTTCATAGCAGTAAGGCATGAGTACATGTGCTACAGGGTATCTAAAGGAGCCTGACATCTTTCTAAAAACATCACTAAATAACTAAGTGAATAAATATAATAACTTTTTAAAAAAGTGACAATGACAATATGAACTGTAAAAGATCAAAACTGCCAAAAAATAATTAGAAAGGTAAATTAACACTCTCAATAAATTAAAAAGAAGACATGTATTTCTAAAATGAAACACAGTAATGAGCAGTTGAGACAGGATTCTGCCTTAGGTAGTGACAGTGTCGGACTATTTTCTAGACCAACCTTTCTACCTAAAGGTGTCTAGGAAATTTTAAAATTATGGATGTGCAAATCTTTCAGTAATACAAAATAATTATTTTTCTCAAAGATTTTTTTAAGTGTGTGTGTGTGTTTAACCTCAAAGGCCAGAAGATGGCATCAGATCCTGAGGCTGGCGTTGCAGGTGGTTGTGAGCCAACCATGGATATTGGGAACCAATCTCAGGTCCTCTGGAAGAACAGCAAGTGCTCTTTTAACTGCTGAACCATCTCTCCAGTCCCTCAAAATTCTTAGGGTTATTTATAGAAATAACTGGGATGCCAATCCCTAAACCACTTTTTTTCCCTTAGGACTAATTATGTTTCAGGATAAGCAATGTGGTTTTTTTCCCCCCTTGGGGAGGGGATGTGGTTTTATTTGCTTATTTTTTTTAAACAAGGTTCTCATTATTTGGCCCAAACTTGCAGCAATCCTCCTGCCTCAATCTCCAATTACACTGATTAAAGGTGTATACCACCATGGTCTCAGCTTAAAAGTTGTTCATTAAAGAACCCCAGCTAGGACTAGAGATAACAGCTCTGTAGCTAAACACCATTTACCTGCACGAGACCCTAGGTTTAAATTCTCATGTGGTGGGGTTGGAGATCCCCTAGCAAATAAGCAGAGAAGGGCAATCAAAATACACCATCAACAGATGAGCCACCCAGTAAGACACGGTGGCTCACACCTGTAATCCCAATACTAAGGAGGAGACAAGAGAACTACTTTAAATTGGACGCCACCTGGGCTACAGAATGATTCCAGGCAGGGCTGAGTTATAGAGTAAAACACTGTCTCAAAGAGTAAAACACTGTCTCAAAGATAGATAGATAGATAGATAGATAGATAGATAGATAGATAGATAGATAGATAGATAGGAAGGACAGGTAGGATAGACAGACAGACAGACAGACAGACAAAAACTGGGTCTTTTGGCAGATACATAAAATAGAATTTAGGAGTCAGAGGCAGATGGACTGCCAGAAGTCCCAGGCCAGATCAGCCAGGATTATATAGCAAGACCCTGTCTAAAACAAAAGAAAACAGAACAACAAAAACAGGTGACCATTAAATCAGAATTTATTAGAAGAATCCAGCTGAAACCACCCAAGTCCCAAATCTAAATTAAATTTAATGAAGACTTTCAGCTAAAATCTAATTTACAAGATACATATGGAAATAGGTAAGTTATATAATACTGTCAGACCATGGTACACCTCATGTAGTCCTACAAAATCATGAAATGGTATCTCACTCATATAATCCCAGTATTAAGGATGCAGAGAAAGGTCATCCTCACAGATACACAAAGGCTACCCAACACATGAAACTGTCTCAAAATACAAACCGAGGGACAGTGAGATGTCTCAGCTTCTACAGATGCTTGCTGCCAAGTCCGACAACCTGAGTTTAACCCCCAGGTTCCTCAGAGTAAAAGAAGCCAGCCTCACCCACTTGGCAACTGTAGGTCAATGGGAACTTCTGTGTGGTGGTCTGAATAGGTATGCCCCCCCCACAGACTTGTGTGTTTAAATGTTTGGCCTATAGAGAGTTGGCACTATTAGGAGGTGTGGCCTTGTTGGAAGCGTGTCACTGTGGGGGGTGGACTTTGAGGTCTCATGTGCTCGAGCTACGCCCATTGTAAGACACAGTTCACTTCCTGTTGCCTGCGAATCAAGATGTAGAACTCTCAGCTACCTCTCCAGCACCATGTCTGCCTGCATACTGCCATATTTCCTACCATGATAATGAACTAAACCTCTGAACTGTAAGTCAGTCCCAATGAAATGTTTTCCTTCAGAAATCCCAACTATTAATATTTGGCCATAAAGGAGGTGAAATTCTAAGCCATGCTCCAACATCAGTAAACCTTGAAAACATCATGCTGAGTGAAATGAGCCACAAATGGAAGGGCAGAATTGTATGAGTTCTTTAGAGTAAGCAAATTCAAATAGTAGATTAGAAGTTAATAAGAAACTTGGCTGGGCTTGGGGGTTGGAGAGAAGGCTCAGTGATTAAAAGCACGGGCTGCTCTTCCAAAGGACCCTAGTTCAATTCCCAGCACCCTCATGGCAGCTCCCAACTGTCTGTAACTGTTGAAACTTTGTCTCAAAACAAAACAAAACAACAACAAAAAGAAGTTAATAAGAACGGGATATGCACACTTACTTATAAGCTCATTGTGTGGGAATCTAAAGTAGGAAGATTGCAAGTTCAAGGCCAGGCTGGAATAATAGTGAGACTTTATCTAAAAAACATGGGGGGGGGGGATGATATTAAATCCTAATTGTTTAGTTTAATATGACGGAAAGACAAAACTACATTTCCGCCGGGCGTTGGTGGCACACGCCTTTAATCCCAGCACTCGGGAGGCAGAGCCAGGCGGATCTCTGTGAGTTCGAGGCCAGCCTGGGCTACCAAGTAAGCTCCAGGAAAGGCGCAAAGCTACACAGAGAAACCCTGTCTCGAAAAACCAAAAAAAAAAAAAAAACATTTCCTTGTTGAGAGATCTATTTTATTTTTATTTATGTGTATATGTATATCCGAACATGTGAGCAAGTGTCCAAGGAGGCCAGAAGAGGGTGTTAGATGCCCTGGAGCTGGAATTCCAGGTGGTTATGAGGCACCCAATATGGATATTGGGAACTCAATTCTGGCCCTCTGTGAGAGCAGCAATGTTCTTAACTACTAAGCATCTCTCCAGCCCCTAAAAGTACATCTCTAAAGTAGTGTTTAAAAAAAAAGAAAAGAAAAGAAAAGAAAAGAAAAGAAAAGAAAAGAAAAGAAAGGAAGGAATCCCAACTAAAATAATGTACAACTGCAAAGTATATGTATCTAATTATTTCATGCACTATCCCCATAAATCTATTATTTCAAAGTTTTCTTGAGGCTTCTTCTAGAATAATGGCTCAGCATACTTGATCTAGCTTGTAACTAACTTCATAGATAGGCTCTGCCCTTCAACTGTCAATATACCGACCTATGTATTATAGATAAGAATGCTAGCACCTTTGTTACCTGAATTACCTTTTACTCAACTAAGACTATATAGATATTCCTTTATAAGGGGATTACACTGCAATTAAAAGTGTGTTTCATAGACCCAACCCTTCCAAATATCATAGCTTGGGCTAGCCTATCTCTAATTGTTCATAAGATTTGTGTTTGTCTACAGTTGAGCAAAATTGTCAGCAATGTTGAATACTAGACATGTAAATCAGATCGGTATTGTGCAACATACAGGTAACCCAGGAAAAGATCAGAATTTACACCTACTCCAGGGACCATTGTGGAATAAGGGTGTGGAAAGATTTTAAGAGCCAGAGGGAATAGATATCTCTAAGCAGAACAGTGTTTGCCAGACATGACAGAGCTGCACATAAACCCACAGCACTGAGACTGACTGACTGCACAAGATCACACCAGCCTCAATCCCAGCACGGATGGGAGGGGCTCACGACCTCTCCTCCACATCTGAGGAGCTATCGGCAACTGATGACTGCTGGGAGAAAGGGCCCTGACAGGCTACCCATGCTCCACTCAGGTAGTACTAAATGGGCTCAGTGTGTATTTTTAAAAAAGAAAAGCAGCATATTAAATGGTAAAGGGCATGGGGTACTGGAGGAGAAAGAATGGGGGTGGATATGACTCAAATCCATTATAGGTATGTATGAATATTACATAAAATATTTTCTTTTTGTAAATATTCTTTATGTATATTAGTGTTTTGCCTACATCTATGTCGACAGGGCTGGAGAGATGGCTCAGTGGTTAAGAGCACTGGCTGCTCCTCCAGAGGACCCAGGTTTAATTCCCAGCACCCTTACAACGGCTCACAACTGTCTAATACTTGAGTCCCAAGGGATCTGGCATCTTCTTCTGGCCTCTGTGAATACCACAGTACCAGGAAATGAGGCATACACATTATACATTGATATTAAATATTTTTCTTAAAGACAAGAGTTCGAGCCAGGCATAGGGGGTGAATGCCTTTAATCCCAGCACTCAGGAAACAGACGCTGGCAGATCTTTGTAAGTTTGAGGCCAGTCTGGTATACATGGTGAGTTCCAGGCCAGTCAGGGCTACATAGAGAGACCCTGTCTCAAAATACAAAAAAACAAAACAAAAAAAATCAGAATTCAAAACTCAAAGCAAACTTTCTGCTGCATGTCTCTTTTTGTAGCAACACACTGTTGAAAAATCCTAAGTCAAACATTCACATTCTAAATTGAAGGTGGCCTATACTTTCCTCCACTAAAAGATAGGTTTTTCGAGACAGGGTTTCTCTGTGTAGATTTGATGCTTGTCCTGGATCTCACTCTGTAGACCAGGCTGGCCTCGAACTCAGAGATCCGCCTGGCTCTGCCTCCTGGGTGCTGGGATTAAAGGCATGCGCCACTGCCGTCTGGCTGAAGACAGTTTTTATCTACATTAAAAAAAAAAAAATCATCGCAAGCAGTGGTGGCACACACCTTTAGTCACAGCACTCAGGAGACAGAGGCAGGCAAATCTCCGAGTTTGAGGCCAGCCTGGTCTACAGAGCGAGTTTCAGGACAGCCAGGGCTATACAGAAAAAAAGGTGTGTCTCCTTTGTTTGTTTTCAGAAAACAAACAAACAAACAAAAAACCACACACATAATGGGGGGTGGGGGATGGAGAGATGGCTCAGCAGTTAAGAGCACTGGCTATCAGCAGTTAAGAGCATTGGCTATTCTTCCACAGTGCCTGGGTTCAATTCCCAGCACCCACACGGCAGCTCACAACTGTAACTCCAGACAGTCCCAGGGGATCTGACATCCTCACACAGACATACAGGCAGGCAAAACACACGCTCACACACACGCTCACACACACACAACTTTAAAAATCATATATGGTGCATGCCTGTGACCCCACCACTAAGAAGCTTAAGGCAGAAGGATCAGAAGTTGGAGGCCAGCAAGGACTATATAGTGAGACCATGTCTTCTCCCCCCCCCCCCCCAGGGTTTCTCTGTGTAGCTTTGCGCCTTTCCTGGATCTCACTCTGTAGACCAGACCAGGCTGGCCTCGAACTCACAAAGATCCGCCTGCCTCTGCCTCCCAAGTACTGGGATTAAAATCTCACCTGGCTGAGACCATGTCTTTAGACAAAAATAAAATCAGGCCTAGTCAGATGGCTAATAAGGTAAAGGTACTTCTTTACCACTAAGCCTTACAACCTGAGTTCAGTCCCCAGCACCCACATAGGGGAAAGGAACTCACTCCTACAAGCTGTCCTCTGATCGCCATACATGTTCCCAGTGACATGTACATAAACATACATACACTCATACAAATAAAACTAATAGGTTAAAAAAAGGCAGTATCTTGCATATTTGAAAACTGTTAAGAATAAATTTTAAGTGTTCTTGTCCTCAAAAGTAAAAACACATGAATGGTAAATGATATGATTTCAGATGGAGACAGTAGCTATGCCTGTAATCCTGACACTAAGGCTAAGCAGAAGGTCTGTTCTTAGTTTAGGCTAGCCTAGAGTACAAAGTGCACACTAAACCAGAGCTAAATACCAGGATACTCTGTCAGAAAGAGGAAGAAGCAGAAGTAGCAGCAGGAAAGAGAAATATAAAAAAGTACAGTACTGTAGCAGAGTTGTTTTTGTTTTGTTTTGTTTTGTTTTGTTTGTAATCAAAATGATCTAAAGATGGGTATGGAGGGTGAGATGGGAAGAGAGTTCAAAGCCAGCCTAGACTACAGGTTAATGTTCCAGGCCAACTGTGTTACATCTGTCACAAACAAGACAACAAGTGATCAAGTCTACTGACTTCACTTCTTGTTAACCTCTGCACTAGTTTGTCAACTTGACACAAGCTAGAGTCATCTAGAAAGAAAAAGGCTCAACAGAGAAAATGCTTCCATCATATTGTCCTGCTGGCAAGTCTGTGGGGCATTTTCTTGATATGACAGGGCCCAACCCACTGTGGGTAGCACCAATGGAGGAGCAGGTGGTCCTGGGCGTGTGTGTGTGTGTGTGTGTGTGTGTGTGTGTGTGTGTGTGTGTAAACTGAAGAAGTCAGGGAGAGCGAGCAGTAAGCAGCATTCTTCATAGTCTGTTTCAGCTCCTGCCTTTAGCTCCTGCCCTGGCTCCCCTCAATGATGGACTGGGACTGGAATGTATAAGCCAAATATACCCTTTCCCCACGTTGCTTTTGGTCAGAATGTTTTGTCACATCAACAGAAGAGCACACTGGGACAACTCTGCAAACTTGATTCAGCCCTTCATCTGTGTAATGGAAACAATGCCACAGGATCTGTAACGCACAAAAGGCGGATCCAGGGGCTGGAGATGGCTCAGTGGTTAAGAGCACCTGCTCCTCTTACAGAGGACCTGTTTGGTTCCCAGCACCCACAAGATGGCTCACAACTGTTTGTAATTCAGTTGCAGGGGATCTCATGCCCTGTTCTGGCCTCCACAGGCACCAGGCATTCATGTGGTGCACAGACATGCATGCAGGCAACACTTAGACACATAAAAGGTTTTTTTTTTTAAAGGTAGACTGAGCCAGGCGGTGGTGGCGCACGCCTTTAATCCCAGCGCTCGCTCGGGAGACAGAGCCAGGCGGATCTCTGAGTTCGAGGCCAGCCCGGGCTACAGAGTGAGTTCCAAGAAAGGCCCAAAGTGACACAGAGAAACCCTGTCTCGAAAAACCAAAATAAATAAATAAATAAATAGATAGATAGATAGATAAATAAATAAATAGTAAAAAAAAAAAAAGGTAGACTGATTTTAAAAGGTTAGTCTTCCTAACTTTAGACCTAGCTTTTCCTTTTCTTATTAGTTCTCCCCGCTCACTTCTCTATTCAAATTTAACCTTCATCAGCTCTAGAATAAACAAACAAGATAAAGGAAATTCAAAGAAATATTTTCCTTGGTGTTAAGCTGGAAACTGAAAGGGTTATACAAATACATGTTTCCTATAGTAAAAAGGAAGCAGCAGAAAGGTACAACACAAAGTACAGGGGTTCTGGGCTTGGATACTAACTTACCTTTTAATATCCAATTTATCTGTCTAAGAATTAGACATTTATTTCACAGAGGATAGGAAGAAACAGTATGTTTCCAGAAGGAAAGGAAATGCTTTTTGAAAAGCAATTTAAAAATACGTTTCATAAAAACCACGGTGCCTAACACTTACAATCCCAGACATAAACAAGATCCTTGAGTTTTGTAAATAAAACAAACAATAAAAAGTTAATATATACACACATAAACACACACATATACATACTACTGGCCTTTTTGGCTGAAATCAAAGGTTAAAAAAAAAACTGGACAAGATGGAGACACACCTGTAACTTTAACACTCTGAAGTCTGAGGTATGAGGAATGCCACAAATCTGGGGTCAACCTGGGTTACCAAGAGGAGAGACCTTGTCTCTAAAGATTATTAAGAAAAGGGGGTGCAGGTGGCCTGTTGATAGAGCACTGCGGAGTCTGATGACCTGAGTAGGAAAGAACCAACTTGCTCAAGTTGTTCTCTGCCCTCCACCTGTGCCACAGCACATGCAAGTGAGTGCATGTGTATGCACACATATACAAAAATGTGTAAAAAAAGAAAGAGAACTTTAAAGACATTTCTGAAACAATAAACAAAAAAGTTATGAATTCAAAAATGTTTATCATAGCAGTACTAAAAATTACAGTTCTGAAAGTAAATTTCAATTGTGATAGTAAAGAGAGCATACCCGATTCTATTAATCCTGCATTAAGATAGACATTTCTGGGGCTGGAGAGCTGGCTCAGCAGTTAAGAGCACTTGTTCTTGCAAAGGACTTGGTTTGATTCCCTGCACTCATATGCTAGCTCACAAGACACCTCTTCTGGTCTCTGAAGGCACCAGGCATGAGTCCGTGCAGACATACATGCAGGCAAACACCCATACACATAAAATAATAAGTAACATTTTTTAAAAAGTAAAATAGACTTTGCTGGCAATTTTAACTAAAAAAAAAAGAAAGAAAGAAACAAAATATAAAGCTGTATTACAGTGACATAAAAGGAAGAGGGACCCACAGGAGTTAACGCTGAGGCTCCCCAGTTTTTAAATTGCTGGCACTGGGAAACATGCAGGGCTCCTGACCAGCCTTGGCTACAGTATGAGAACCAGTCTTAAAACAAGACACCAGGTGGTGGTGGCACATGCCTTTAATCCCAGCACTCGAGAGGCAGAGCCTGGAG
>CABHPP010125181.1:0-19656 GCA_902168425.1 Peromyscus attwateri | reverse complement strand
GAGAGAGAGAGAGAGAGAGAGAGAGATTGCCATGGTGATCAGATGCCTGGTGCTATAGAAAACAGGCATCCCTTCATGTCCAGGGTGTGCATATTCCAGTGCAGAGGAAAACAATTCTGAGCACAGTCTTATGAGACTCGTTGATCACATATGATACCAGCAGTGACTGTGCCAAAGGGCCAGAAAAATTTATCAGTGCACTCTTTATTGGGCTCAATTCTAAGGACCGTTTGCTTCCAACAGTTCCTAGGGTGACAATAAAACTGATTCATTTGGAAGTAAATACATTCTCTGACATAAAGAAAGTCTTGAAAAGTGAGATCACTTTTGAACTTTTTGATATGTAGAAATGTCCCATTTCATATGAGCATACATATTTTCTTGAGCAGTATATCTATACTTTTGAACCATAGAAAACAATTGCAGTTAATTATAACTGTTATTCTTTGCTCTGTGATTGTTTATGTGTTTAATTTTTGTCTTAACTCCCGGCTAGTAAGCTCCTTTACTGCATACGTTATATGTCTCTCTGTCTTCCAAGGTATTTACTGCAGAGGCAGACAGAACACTGTTTCCATTAGCCAGGTTCACTGTCAAGGATATTTGGTACTTCCAATGATTTTTCAAGAGTCAAGCAGGTTCATGGTTTTGTTCTGTCTTATTGTGGTATTGTAGTTTCATTGGCCCCGTTCCCTGACCTAAAGAAGCATCTTCATTAATGAGCCAAAATTGCCTATTCAAAACACAGCTTCCAGCAAGCTCAACGGTGTGATCAATGCAAGCTTGAGGAAGTCACAGTGGCTGCAATGACAGGGAGAAATACAAGAGTAGAAACTTCAGTGACTGCTAAAGATCACATCTGTATTTCTGTCCACTTATCAATGAGGATGAGTATTGCTCAGACACAGCAATGCCCTGGGATACCTGAGCTTGCATTTCCTCAACAAGCCTTCTCTTGGCTTTCTCTGTTATGTATATAATGAGCATTGTCTGGACCTGTGAGATATGATTATTTGTGTTTGTTTTAATGGTCACTGAAAAGTGTGTATTCCCAAGGAAAAAAATCATTTTCATCTAACTTTTTGGATAACATTTTCTTTATCTAGTGCAACTGAGCAATCAAACCCAGTTTCAGAGCCCTAGACGAAGAGCTGAGTGGCAGGGCTAGAGAGATAGCTCAGCAATTACAAGCTCAAATTGTTCTTGCAGAGGACCTCAGTTCCATTTCCATCAGCCACACAGGGAAGCTCACAGCCACCTCTAACTCCAGCTCTGGGAGGTCCCATGCCCGTGGCTTTGACAAGATCCTGCACTCATATGCACACACATAACCTCAGACACATACATACTCATAATTAAAAATAAAAATTAACCTTACAGAAAAGTATGTTTTTACACTAAACTATTATTTATTTGCTTTCTATTTTTATCTATGCTTGTCTTGAATTTTATGATTATGCTTGTTTTTTTTAGTAATGACAGCTTCATGCATGTTTATAACACAATCTGGTTACTCTCTCCCCACCCTCTTTGATCTCCCTCTTACCCCTCTAACCCCCACCTTTCCTACTTTGAGTTTTATTTTTATGATCCATTGGATGTAACCAGGGCCATGTGTATGGTCATAAGATTAGGTGGGGGTCATAAGTAGAGACACAACAGAGGCAATGATCCCCTTCCCTAAATCTAGGAAATAGTTCATGAGTGAAAAGAAGGGTCCTCTGAATCTCTCCTCCATCCTTGCCCAGCTGTAGATGGGACCAGTTTTGTGCAGACCTGGTGTAGTCATCCACAGTTGTTGAGAGTTCAGGATTGTCAGGATTATAATAATTGCTAGAAGGCTAGGGACAACTAGACATATGCTTGTATTAAAAATTATAGAAAAATAAATGTAATATTATGGAGTAATATTCTTTGAGAAAAAGGAAGTCACTTATTGTGGTGATATATTGTGTACCCTAATAAAATTTGCCTGAAGATCAGGGAACAGAACAAGCCACTAGATTAAACATAGAGGCCAGGCAGAGGTGGCACACACTTTTAATCCTAAACTCGAGAGACAGCGATCTGTCTGGATCTCTGTGAGTTCACAGCCACCCTGGACTGCATGATATTGACTCAGTCTAGGAGAGAAAACAGAGCCAGGCAGTGGTGGCACACACCTTTAATCTCTATACTGGGAAGCATACACACCTTTAATCCTAGGAAGTGATGGCTGGGTGGAGAAAGGTATATAAGTTGTGAGGAGACAGGAACTAAAGGCTTTTCAGCAGAAGAGTCCCTTTCAGCTAGAGGCTTTTTCAGCTGGAGCCTTTCAGGTGAGAACTCAGAGACATTCAGTCAGAGGATTCCTGGAGTTGGCAAGGTGAGCTGTGGCTTGTTCCTTTGTCTCTCTGATCTCTCAGCATTTACCCCAATATCTGGCCCTGGGTTTTTATGGAAGACTATTTAAAATTCGAGTTACATATTAGAAAAATCAGCCATTGACTAAAGTGAGTAATTGGGAGGAAATGCAAATATGTACTGTATATGTGGTATAAATTTAAATCCATTGTCTGTCAAAGAAATCATTGATAATGAAGACTCGTCTCAAATCAACAAACCCTTTTGTGAAAGGGTCCTCAGTGAAGGAAGTGAGGAGGCTGAATGTGAGCTCCCTACTCTGCAGTGACAGTGCCAGCTCCAGTAGTTCTACAGTGTTGTCCTGTATAGCTGGATGTGGTGGCTTATGCTTTTCTTCCTAGCACTTGAGAGTCTGAAGCAAGGAGATTGCTACTAGTTGAAAGCCTACATAACCAGAAAGACCTTGTCTCAAAAATAAACAAATAAATAAATAAATATTATATGTTTTGGCTTGGTGATTAAATTTCCAGAAAAGGAATGTAAGAAAATTATCACATATGTGGACCAGGATTTATATGAAAAATTGTCCATTGTAAGGTTTAGACTGCAAGTTCATGGTAGAGAGCTTAGAACACTGAAGAAACTGAGTTTGAATGCAGGCACACACGAAAGAAAAAGAAAGAAAGAAAGAAAGAAAGAAAGAAAGAAAGAAAGAAAGAAAGAAAGAAAGGAAGGAAGGAAGGAAGGAAGGAAGGAAGGAAGGAAGGAAGGAAGGAAGGAAGGAAGGAGGAAGGAAAGAAGGAAGGAAGGAAGGAAGGAAGGAAAGAGGAAGGAAAGAAGGAAGGAAGGAAGGAAGGAAGAGAGGAAGGAAGGAAGGAAGGAAGGAAGGAAGGAAGAAAAGAGGAAGGAAAGAGGAAGGAAAGAAGGAAGGAAGGAAGGAAGGAAGGAAGGAAGGAAGGAAGGAAGATTAAGGAAAAGAAAAGAAAGGCCAATTGTGTCACTCCTTAAATATTTAAGTATCAGTAATAGTCTATAAATTAGTACTTCCATGTAGTGGACTTGAACACAAATATGAATATAGTATCATAGACTTTCAAAATAATTCTATAAAGTATTTTAAGCACATTGAAATATATATGAATGTATTTATTATTCTCTATATTATTTCTCTGTAGATTTATATTCATATCTATATAATATTTGAATTTTAATGAGCTTTGGATTGTTTTGATTTTTTCCCTTTTGTGAGTTTCTTCAGACTTTCCTAGAGTAGCATATATTACACCTAGAAACTTGATCTGCCCTTGAAAATTAATATATCAAGAAACAAAGGTCTTCCCTTTGAGGCCTTGAGTACATTTGTGTAACTTAGAAAGTGAAGCCTGTTTCTTTAAATTCAAGTTCTGTGTCAGAGCCACCACTGGGAGGGGGTGCTGAGTCCTCTTGGCCTCCCATTAAGCAGCTTCCTGAGGGGACACCACCTGATCAAGCACTCATTGCACCATTCCTTCAGATTTTTAATTTTAAAACATTTCACTTGGCGGAGGCCGACCAGGGAGCCCTGTTGGTGACTGCTGGTACTTGGCAACAAGAGTAGCAATGCAAGAAGTCACTGAGCACCAGAGCGAGCCAGAGTGCTTTAATCATCTCTGAGCAGTAGCAGAGCCAAGATTTACAGGGGCTTCCCACCCCTAGGTGTAGGCAGAGTCACATACTCCAGTGTAGCTGTGAGCTTTTATGGTTGTGTTATCACTCAGAGAACAGACATAAAGACAGAGGGGTGGGTGAGAAAGCGCAGAATGTTTGCACATACTAAGCTTAATTTCAATATTGTTTCAGGCTCCTGGGGTCTCCTTATGAATGACTGTAAAATTCCATCATTTTAAAAATTAGTGGATCACAAGGAAAATCGTGTCTTAGAGACTCGGCTGCTATCCACGGGAATATTAGGAGTTTGTCCTCACAACACAGCATGCTAAGTAGGCCTGGGTTGAGGGAAAAGAGCTACAGAAAATGACAAGTGGTGGAGGTCAACGTTATCATTATTTCTTGCATCTGGCAAAGAATTGCATTAAGAAAAGAAAACATGCAATTCCAAGAATATTCCTATAGTTGAAAAGTGGCTGAGGGGGAATCTAACCTACATGATGAGCTTGTGCTCCATGGGGGAGGGTGAGCCACATACAAACAGCTTCTGAATATTATATTTCTACAATCCCTTCCATTTCTACATAAGATCCTGTTCTATTACATATCGTATCTACAGCTGTGCTTTGTTCAGTGGCTATAAAACCATCCATCTGTGTAATCTCGAGGCAAAAAAAAAAAAAAGCCCTACAAAAAGAAACAGTGGGTCTGGGCAAAATGATCTGTCTTCATTTATGCTGTTAACATCCTTCTCACTGTTCTGGCCTGGTGAGGTGGATATCTTCTCGTGAAAACCACAGAGAGCCAGCTGCCTCTTCCAAGTCCAACAAACATCATACAGACAATTACGTTTAACATCTATCATCCCACATAGAAGTACACAGCATCATCTTATCTACTTTTTCTCCTTTTACATTTCCAAGACTTATTATTACACAGACTACCAAACAACGGGAGTCCTACTTTCCCAGGGATGTGAGAGAGCAGATTCCAGCAATCAGTGTGGGAGCCTTAGTTCAAGGTTCTAGTTCTGATGGAAATAAACAGTTTGTGTGAGCATGCTTCTCTCACATATTCCCTCTGTTCCTGTTTCAATTTTGTGCTGGTTAATTTTGGGGGGGGGGTTGTATTTTTCTTTTTCTCTAATTTCCTTTTTAAAAACATAATATTTTATTAACTCTGAGAATTTCAAACATGCCTACAACACAGTTTAATTAGATTGCCCCCCCATTTGCCCCCCTAACCCTTGCAGATCCACTCTTATCCATACTCTCCCAATTTCATGACCTCTCCCAGTTCTTCTTTGTTTTTAATAACCGGCTGATGGAGATTGGGCCATTCACATACTCAAGGACAGGAGGCCATCCACTGGAGCATGTTCAGTCTACCAGGGGACACACTGTTTATTTCTACTTAAATGTCAGAAATACTGCCTATGCCACCCATTTTCTCAATCTGATGGATGCCTGTCTGAACAGAATCTCTGCGCTGTCACCTGATGGTGATGAATCCCCTAAATATCTTAAGTTGTTGCAGATAAAGCCTTCTGACCGCAGCAGGAGGACCCTTCAATTGTCCTCTTCCTCTAGAAGATCACTCAGCATTTTCCACAGGACATTCTCAACTCTCAGCCTTCCCTTGACATTCTCTTCTTGTATTTAAACACAGCTCTGTCAAAATGACTACAACTTAAGTCATTTTCCCAGAACTTCTCCCCTTAGCTGCAGACTTTGTATTTAACTCTCTCCTAGACATCTCTGAAAGAGACACATCTTAGCTGTGTCCCATTTAAACTGGTTACAATAGAAGAAGCACTGGTTTCCACCTTTGAAGAGGAAGTTCCTTGGTGCTTCCTCTTTGCCACAATAAATGGCTCCTGCCCTCCATTAGGGCTGAGACCTTCAATCTGGGTGCCACTTATTATTCCTTCCTTCATGGTCTCTTCATCAGCCTCACTGTGGATCATCAAAGCAAGTTCACAAAAACCTTTCGGAAGGTGGAGGGTCCATTCTATACTTCTTACTCCTTCTTCATGTTCTCTTCATCCAGACTAACAAAGCTAGTTTACAGAAAACTTCTGGGGGGTGAGGTGAGGGGTCCTTCATTGTATAATTTTTTAGTGTTTTTTTTTAAATAATCTCTTCTGCTTTCTACTCTTCTCAACTCAGGAATACTACCTCAGAGGGCTATCAGAAATAGTACAGTAGTCTAGCTGACACCATTGAGATATGGCAAATGGCTCTTGGTTCCTGTTGACTTCTTCTCACTGCCCTCTGAGTTACTGCCCTCTCACTCACAATCTGAGTTACTTCAGACTGTACCCTTAGCATTTCAGATATCTCTAGAACATAGGGATCAATCGTTCCTATTATTTTTGTGTTTGCAGGTAATCAAGACAAGGAGTTTTGCCCCGTCTTTTACCAGTGGTTCCTGAAACAGATCAATTTGAAGACATTACAAGATGTCTTGATCTGCTGTGCATACAGCCACCCAGAAATGGGTCAGAGATTTGGATTTTTATTATAGTTCACTTTCCAACAGTATGGCTGGGTTCTTTGGTTCTGTTCCATACAGGTACAACTTGGTGGCAGGCTGAGCCTTGCCAATTCACACACAGTCTCTCCCCTGCCACATATACACATGTTCTTCATCAGCTAGGCGCTCATATCTAGAGCAATAGCCATTTTTCTCACGGTTTTAGGATCCTCTTTAAGTAAGTATAATGGTTCAATATATGCTAAGTTAATATTTTATTACTGTGTAACAAGGTACAAGGAACTTAGGGGTGAAAGCAATACTTAATTTGACTTCATAGTTTCTACAGGACTCAAGTCCACATTAGCTGGGATCGCTGTACTCTGCCTTAGCAAACTTCAGTTATGGAGTCAACCACACTAGACTCTGATTAGCAACCTGACTAAGGAAGAGTCCACTTCCAGACTCATTCAGAGTTTCAGGAGATTGTTCTCTGTGTCTGTAGCATTGACTCATCTGCCTTCTTAGTAGCTAGTGATTAGGAGTCCTCAGAGCCCCTCAGATCCTCAGGTCTTTGTTGGAGATCCCCCTCCATTTGTAATTCTCTTAAAGACAATAAAGGACTCTTGTGTTCACTCTGGCTTTTCAAGAAAGATCTGGGTTCCCTTTAAAATGTTTGACTGATTAAGCATGGTCTGCCCACAACAATCCCAAATTTTTAATCTAATGACTAACATAATTACACTTGCAGAATCTTCTTATCCTTTCCATATAGTCTAACCTATTCACAGGAGTGACTATCTCCTGTGTTTATCACTCGCTTCCAATCCCAAGGGTAGAGATTACCTAGGGTGTGCACATCAGGACATATAATCTGAAGGATCATCTTGTAATTCATTTTGTCATAGTGATATATTGCATTTGACTTCTTTCATTTAGCATATCTCTGAGGTTATTCTGTGTCCTATTTGATACTATAATTTATTTATTTTTATTGATGAATAATATCCCATTATATGAATTTTTTGACCATTTCCAAGTTAACAAATATTTGAATTTTTTGTAGATGTTAGGTGTAATGATGTAGACATTCACATATATGTTTTTATTTTCTTGTTTAGATATCTAGGGATTGAACATTTGGGTTGCAGGATAAATTCAAGATGCATACCTTAGCATAAGTACAGTCCTGGATTCCTATGTCCTGAATTCACTTCCCAACTCCATTCTTACACACTGTGTCGTCTTAAGCAAGTTTTTGAAGTGCTGTGTGCTTTAAAGTTCTGATTTGCAGTGGTCCTTACCTCCCACAGTTACAGAGAAATCAGTAACAATCCACATGAGGCAGTTCAGTGTGGCATCACATAAAATACACACCCTAACAGCTGGCACCAGTGTTTTTTCTGAACCACTTAGAAGGTGTCCAATAAATACCCACTGATTGGTGAATAGATTCAAGTCCTTTGTCTTCCCAATAATCTACAGCATATATTAGATTTTTGTTGTATAATTAATGGATGGAAAATAAAACATATACCAAAAGCCCATGTTTTACATACTATGTCGCATTCTTTGGGGGTACTATGAAAAGAAGAGGGTCACTAGGGAGGGGCCACTGACAGTGTACCATCCCTGGCTATATACTGTCACCATGAGTGCTTCTTGGCCTGCCCTGATAGGAACGAAGTAGCTCCACCATGCTTCTCAACTATGATGAACTGAACCTCCTGAAGCTGTGAGTTGAAGTATATCCTTCCTCCTTTAAATTGTCAATAGCAGGTAATTTGGTCACAAAGACAGGAAAAGAATTGATAAGTGATGCAAATTCCGTTTACTGATGATTTGTATTTCTCCCTCTAAGTCATTGCTTGCATTTCAAGGCAATCTAATCATTGGTTCTTTTGAAAGGTTTTTGTCAAATACCCTATACCTTCATGGGTTTCTTTGCAAATTCCAGTTTATTTCTTTAGAGCTTTCCAAAGAGTAAACACAAAGAATGAGAGTCCATGCTCTTCCCTTTCTGAGATTTCTTTCACAAACGTGAGTTGATGCCTTTATAATCTTATTTCCACATGTAACTTTAATATTCTGACCTGTAACGTCAAATAAACCCTGGGGTTCTGGGTTTGGAAAAGGAGTTTATAACTACAGGCTGGTGGTCTGTCTGGCATCCATTTTTATGTTAGGGAAAAATAAAACTTTATTTGCTGCCTGCAGAACAAATTCTTTTACAGAAGCCAGTTTATTGAAGTTGTAAGCAACATGGTGACTCTTGGTATGGGGGTTGGCTTTGGCCGAAGCATTCCCACTCCCTTCTGTCTTCTCTTCACATCCTTTAAGGTAAGGAATCTGATGATTAAAGATATGTAAGCACATTTCATATCCTTAGCAAGATGCCATTGGATTTTAAGAAGTCTAACAGGCTCAAGATATCCTATTAAGATATCAAATATTTTGTCATTTTAGAACCAGTTAAATTCTTACCATTTTTGCCAAATTATTTCCTTACTATGATCTAAAAATATGCAAACTTGCCCCACTGTCTCTGTTTCCTGGTAAGACAAATGTAGAATTTTTACAATGTAAATGCCGTTTTTGCTTATGTTGTACTGCTCCTAACATTGAGCTTGTTATAGGATAATTATGCCTTCCAAAAGAAATAACTCTATTCCTCCCAAAATCAGATTATGCATCCTATCAGTTGTCATAGTTTTGTGAACAACCTGGGGGGAAATGTGTCTCTCGGACCAGAAAATGGACTCCATAAAGATCCTCATTTGCCACCGTCAAGTACCCCAGGAGATCATTTTCAATCCCATGGGTTGTAAAGAATTTCCTTTGCTTAGAAGCAAACTGAGAGTTAAAAAGCAAGGAAGTAGGAAGTCCCTAAAAATTTATACAGGCTCTTAGAAGAGGAGGTGTGGCAGCTGTGTCTGCAAAGTGCTGTTTAATAGGGCAGGGATTTGCAACTGACTCAATTAGCCATGGAGGGATCATAAACATCTTTGTGAGCTCAAAGTCTTCATGTTTTCATCGTTTCCTTGTTGTTCTAAATATTGAACAAATTCTTTTGTAAGTTCAGGCCTATATGAGTGCTGTTAAAATCTCTGAGAAACAAGAGCACCCTCCACGGTTCTATGAATGAACATTTGAAGATGGAATACAACTGTTTGGAAACCAGCAGTAGCAACACTGATTTGTTAGTAAGTCCCTAAAAGTGAACGGGACAGAGAGTGCTCTTCACAAGTCCCAGTCAGCTTAGTATCTCTGTGTCTGGAGATGACCATTTCTGTGGTCAAGTCTTACTGGATTTCTGCATACTTTCATACAACCCCTTTGTCCTAAGAGTTCCTAAATATGCAAGTCCTGCACAACACACTGCCTCAGGAACAATTATCTCGGGTTGTTTTCCGGTTTGTGATGTTTATAGTTTTGTCTTTTCTGATAGATTTGCATGTTCTTTCAAAGGAAGAGTGTGACTTTTCCATCCTCTCAAAGGGACTACACAATGAGCTGTGTCTCACACACACACATACACACATATATATTTTCCACATTTTTAGAAGGTAGATTATAACCTAGATTTCTTTATTTTGAAAATTCTGTCTATCACCTATCTGTCTGTCTGTCCATCCCTCCATTTATCCATGCATCTATCTATCTATCTATCTATCTATCTATCTATCTATCTATCGATCTGTGTGTGTGAGTGTGTGTATGTATGTATGTGTGCATACAGAACAGAACTTGTAAAAGAAAGTTTTCTCCTTCTACCATGTAGACACTGGGAATTGATGTCAGGTCATCAGGCTTTGGGTACCAGAGTATAAGCATCTTTACCCACTAAGCCATCTCGTCATCCCTATAACCTTGATTTTAAGAAAATCCTTCTTAAAGAAACTTAATAGATTTGATAGTTCATCCTATCATTGCAAACTTACTGCTTTTTGTCCTCAATTCTTCTGTGAAATACACCTAACCATTATACTCTATTATCATCCAATTCAAATAGCTGTGGGAAAATAAGCAAAGAGATGGAACATGTGTGTTGAATTCAGGAGGGCTTGGCCCCCTAGCACCTTTGTGCCATCTTGGTACCTCCTCTGAGTCCCTTTAATTATTAAATAGGACAATGAAGTCTTTCCCTTAGCACTGGGGTGATTCATTGAAACCGTAGATGTGCAAGGACTTTATTGAATTATTTACTAGTAGTCAAAGGAGGAAAAACAAACTCATGTTGCTAATTACATCCAGCTCTACAAAAGCACTTTTGGAAGTTTAGCTAGAGGAGTTATTCTTTTTTAAACAGGAAGATATGAAAGCATTCCAAGTTAAACACTGCAGTTCATAAAACTAAGTAATTCACTGTGTCTTATATGTGTATTAAGAATTCTGCTACAATATACATCCAGCCCTCTGCCAAAGAAGGTACCCATATGAGGCTCGCTAAGATTCGCCTGAAGTACAAGAGAAGAAACAGGGAAAGGGAAGATGGAATGGCCAATCATACTAATCTGAAGTCAAGTAATTTCATTATTTATTTCAGAGAGCATTGCCATTCTTTAAAGGGAACCACATCAGCGATTTATTGAAGCTAATAAACAAGGCCTCTAAGAATAGAGGTTAAAAGCAAAACAAAACCATAATCTAAAGCTAGCCTTGTGCTTGCTCCTCCCATGGGCTCATCTTACTGGACAGATGGTGACAGGGGCTAGCCTGTTGCTCAGGGCTCAGGAAGTGTAGGCCCTGAAATCATCCTGTGTCCAGTAACACTTCCTGCCATATGCTAAGGCTCCATTTGGAAAGCAGGTAGACATGATCAACCTGACAGCTTTCCTTACAACAGTCAGATGCGCTTTTCAAGGTCATCACGCCAAACACAGAAGCAATTGCTCTTGCTCAAGCCATGCGTGGCTTCCAGCACTGTTGCTTACCGAACAGTAATGAAAATAACAAGTCTATAAACCTGTGCTTATTGGCAGCATATTAAACTCCCGGGTCTTCAAACCTGGAGCTCATGGGGTGATTTATACCTAGTGGGTCCAAGGAAACAGGAAAGGAAGAGGAGAGAAAGAGGGAATAATAACCCCAATCTCTGTCCTTCCCCACTCCTGGCATATGTACATATGCATTTCCGTTATATGATTATACATTATGGAAAAAAGAGTGAGAGACAACAGAAAAATTGAGAAAACTGGATACGATAATGCCTTTAATCCCAGCATTTAGGAGGGTGAGGAAGGATTAAAAGTGTGAGGCTAACCTGGGCTACATAGTGATACCCTGCCTCAAAGAACCACAATTAAAAAAAGAAAGAAAAGGAAAGAGAGGGATGACAGTGGTGCAAAGAGGAAGAAAAGAATGTCCTAAGGGAAAACTCCAAGCCCTCTGACCAGACACTGGCTGGGTTTGGGGATCCCCGGCCTGTGGTACCTGCAAATGCACTGATCTCCCCGTCATGTGGGACAGAGAGACTGCTACAGCAGTAGCAACTCCAGAATTGTAATATGCACAGGACAGAATTAAAGTAGCGACCCCATAGGCTGCGCTGGTGGAGGTGGGCTGAGGCACGCGTTTTAACTCTGCAGGCAGTTTTTTGTTTTTTTTTTATACAGTATGTTTATTACAGGTGTCTGGAGATGAGGATTCTTGGAGAGGGCCCCAAACTTTCCAGCATCCTTTGATGGTAATGCTTAGCTAAAGGAGCTTCTAGATTTAAGATTTTTAAAAAGGCT
Organism: Peromyscus attwateri; assembly: GCA_902168425.1. NCBI lineage: Eukaryota > Metazoa > Chordata > Mammalia > Rodentia > Cricetidae > Peromyscus > Peromyscus attwateri. The sequence continues at coordinate 7,456 of CABHPP010125181.1, read as the reverse complement.
GGAAACAAATCTACTGAGTGAGTTCCTGCACTTCAGTGACCACTGTTTCTTCCCTCAGGCCTTGAACCCAGGAAACTGGTACTAGCTTTTCATACTGCATGCTCTGTCCATCAACGCCAGGGGGCAAGAGTACAGTGAGAATAAAGGCAAAAGGAGGAAGTATGTATGACTCTACCACCCAGATCGATGAGTCCATTTCGTGAGATGTCTTCATTTTCATTACAGATTGGCTTTGTCTGAATAATAAGAGAGGAACCAAATAATTGCTCTAGTGGCTTTTTTAAATTTTTTATTTATTTATTTTTATTTTTATTTTTTTAGGACTAACCATATTCTTAGAGCTCAATCTCAATCTTGTTTGCTCTTTGTGAACAAAACGTGTTTTTCTGTCTCTATAGACTTCTTGCCTTGGGAAGATAACTTCAGAATTTGCCAACCTGTATGTGCTAACACATAAGACTTTGAAACTTTTCGTATTGTGGTTACAGGAGTCAGGGGCAGCATTCTACTCTACTCTGTATGCAGTCTTTCATGGTCTGGAGATGTCAGCCTGATTGTGGACCTCACCAAGGTTTTCTGAGCATTTTGACCATCGATCTTAGCAGATGCTCAAGCACTACAAATGCATGACATTTTACTGGAACAATATTGCATTTCCAAACCTATGTAAAATTTAAAACATATAAAATGTTTACACCCTGTTACTTGGCTAATGCTGTCTGTGCAAATAAAGTGAGATTTCTGGGTTGAACATCTAACAGGGGGCATTATTATTTTAATGTTCAGGTTTAGTGTGTTTGTATACATGTATGTAGTGTGTATGAACATGCATGCATTCATGTGTGTGTGTGTGTGTGTGTGTGTGTGTGTGTGTGTATACACGTATGTCTGAGTACAAGTGAAGACTAATGGAGCGTCTCAGGTGTCCTGCTCTACTGTTCCTTGAGACAGGGTCTCTTCCTGGAGTGAGGCTGGTGGTGTGGAAGCCCCAGTGATCTTCCTGTCTCCACCTCTCACAATGGTGAGGTTACAGGCACACGAAGCCACATCCTGCTTGTTAACTGGGTGCTGAAGATCAAAGCCCTGGTTCTTATGGTTACATGTCAAGTGCTGCTACCCACTGAGACCTCCAATAGGCCATCAGTATCATTCCTCATTTCTCTAGATTTCCTGTCACATATAAAGTATTTAAATATTATTCACTGAAAACCATAAAAGTAAAGGAAAGGGCTCTTATTTAGGAGATTTTCACCTTTTCCCCAGGCATTATGATATATATGACAGTCATGACTGTCAAGAATTGAGACCTGACATTTATGAAGAAGGGTGAGTGGCTTCTCAAAGACTAATTTTCTAACCTGTGAAATGCATGATCCTCTTACCTTAAGGTTTCTTTAAGAAAAAAAAAAACAACAATATAATGTGACAATGTGTTGGAGACTCCACTGTGTGACACTGTTGACACATATCGCTAAGCCTTTCATAATTTTAGGGAAAATGTACAAATCGGCTATACTTCCATAGTTGTCAAAGGCATCAGATGATAGATGTATGATCATGTTTAATTAAGCTAAAAAGAGGCAGAGCAAGGACTTGTCCCACAGAGAAAACTCATTGCTACCATCTTCAGCACTGGTGTCTTCTGTGGTATGACCTATAAATGGATAGACTATTCTCATAGTAAAAGTTGATGCTTCACTTGAACTGTACATGTGTGTAAGAGTTATCTCCCATTACTGCACAACTTTTTGAATGTGACAACGCATTGGGAAGCAATATACATCATCTTAGAGTAGGACAATTTATACCAGAAACAGCAGAATTACAAGAATTTTTAATGAGCTTTTCTTGTAATTTTATTTTTATTTTTATGTGTATGAGTATTTTCCTCATGTATGTATGTGTACCACATGCATATTTCTGACATGTAAAGATATATTTGTGCTGGCTAGTTTTATGTCAACTTGACACAAGCTATAGCCATCTTAGAGGAGCGAACCTCAATTGAGGTTCCATGAGATTGGACTGCTGGCAAGACTGTAGAGCAGTGGTTCTCAACCTTCCTAATCTGCATTCCTTTAATACTACAGTTCCTCATGTTGTGGTGACCCTCAACCACAAAATTATTTTTGTTGCTATTTCATAACTGTAATTTTGCTACTGTTATGAATCATAATGTAAATATCTGTGTTTTCTAATGGTCTTGGGCAACCTCTGTGAAAGAGTCATTTGACCTCAAATGGGTCACAACCTACAGGTTGAGAACCACTGCTGTAGAGCTTTTTTTTTTTTTCTTAACTAGTGACTGATGTAAGATGGCCCAGTCTATTGTAGGTGGCACCACCCATTGGTGGGTGGTCCTGAGTTCTGTAAGAAAGCAGGATGAGCAAGCCATGAAGAACAAGCCAGTAAGCAGCACCCTCTATGACCTCTGCATCAGCTACTCGCTCCAGGTTCCTGCCCTGTTGGAGTTCTTTCCTGACTTCCTTCAATGGTGAACAGTGATGTGGAAATACAGGTCAAATAAACTCTTTCCTCCCCAAGTTGCTTTTGGTCATGGTGTTTTGTCACAGCAAAATAACCCTAAGAGAGACAATATTTATACCTACTTTGATGTGTCTGTTAACAAAAAACAGTTTGCCTATTTGCAAGCAGCAGACCATAAATTCATTGATCCAAAGAGTCATTAATGATTGGTCTGAGGGGAAACAAATCAAACACAAAAGTCCTCCACCATGACAGTGTACTTTCTGAAATGTCAAGGTTAGCTAAACTTAGATATTAAAATATACAATCTTTGGTTGTTTTTGAGATGAGATCCTTGTAGCACAGGCTGGCCTCAAATTTACTATGTAGTCAAGGCTTGCCTTATATTCCTGAACCCCTGCCTCTATCTTCCAAGTGCTGAAATTACAGGTGTACACCACCATGAACACAGATTGCAAAAGTGCTTCAATTCAATTATTTAACTCTCATCACCATGCTACTAAATTGAGTATATTTCTTTCAAAAATACAGTAGTGGAGACAGGCAAGATGGTTCAATGTTCGCCACCAAGTCTGAGGAGATCATAGTTCAGGACCCAGGACCTATGTTAATTAAATGAGAACCAGCTCATGTGAACTTCCACATATAAACAATTGTATGTGTGTGCACAGGTATGTGTGTGTGCATGCATACACACAATAAATTAATAAGTTAGTAAGTAAATAAGTAATAAGTACAAGTTAAAAAATTCAGTAGTAGCAATTTTTCTGGAAGCTGGGAACGAGAAATACTTGCGACAATCATTCCAGAGCATGAGTAGACTTGACCAATATCATCAGTGAAGTAGCTCACAATGTCCTTGAACATGAGAATTATGAATCATGTTTGATTTCTCTACAGCAGTAAGCAAGAGATACTGAGAGTGAGGAAAGAGAAGGGAGGCATATAAGGACAGAGGCAGATCAGGGAAAGAGTGTGGATTAGCACTACCTAAGCCACAAGGTTAGCACTATCTAAGACACAAGGTGACTTTCTAAAGACACAAAGTTAGCTGGGTATGGTGGCACATGCCTTTAGTCCCAGCACTTGGGAGGTAGAGGCATGTGGATCTCTGAGTTTGAGCCCAGCCTGGTCTACACAGAGCAAATCGAGGACAGCAGGGCTACACAGAGAAACCCTGTCTCAAAAAACAAACAAACAAACACAACAAAGTTGAAGTTGCAATGTAGTACTTGAAATATTTCTCTAATACTATTCACACAAAGAGTAGATAGTTGCCTTTTCCATGAATTCAACTTACCAAGTCAACATGACATTGGATATGAATTCAGTCCACCAACTGGACACAACATTGGACATGAGATCCCCACTCCAAAACAGAGATACAAGATGCATGTTGTTGAAATGTTACTCCTGGGGAACATGCAACATCACCTTTTATTGTAGAGATTAGGCTTGATGAACAATGGGTAAACAAATGTATTGCATTGTAAAATAAATCAAGTAATAGAAGATAGCGTCCGTGGCTTCTCCTGCCTCCAGGAATTAGAGCTATCTGACATTGCATGTCAAACTGAAATGGGTATGTTCTCTCTTGGCTTGAGTTAAGCCCTGGGTGACGGAACTTTCCTTAATGAGTTTTCAGCAGTTCACCTGATGAACCCATCATCTGGAGTTGAAAAAGACAGAAGACAGAAGCACATGTGCTGAGCGCTGTTGTAAATTATATGGCGGGCAATCATGCATTTGTATTTTTGTAACAGTGATTCTGTGATGAGCTGTAGGAGAGTTTAGTTAAACTGTGCTGCTCCTTCAGGACTGCATAGACTGGGAAGGAGCAGCTGGTCTGTGGAAATGTTGAATTATTGAATTCCTTCCAAGGATGAAATTATACTACAATATACCCCAGAATACTACCACAACATGTTGATATTTTAAATTAAAACTATAGTTTCTGGAATACAGGGACAAATGGCCAAACGAATAGAAACACATGAACTGTGAACCAATGGCTGAGGGGCCCCCAACTGGATCAGGCCCTCTGAATGGGTGAGACAGTTGATTGGCTTGATCTGCTTAAGAGGCATACAGGCAGTTGGACCGGGCCCTGTGCTCAGTACATGAATTGACTGTTTGAAACCTGGGGCGTAGTAGAGACCCTAGGCTCAGCCTGGGAGGAGGGGACTAGACCTGCCTGGGCTGAGTCCACCAGGTCGATCTCAATCCTCGGGGGAGTCTTTGCCCTTGAGGAAATGGAAATGGGGGGTGGGCCGGGGAGGAGGGGGGCGGGATGGGGGGAGGGGGGTGGGACGGGAGGAGGGAGAAAGGGGGAATCTATGGCTGATATGTAAAGTTGAATTATATTGTAAAATAAAATAAAATAAATTCAAAAAAAACTATAGTTTCTATTTCCTATGAATCTGACTTTATGAAAGACAAAACAATGATTAAAAAAGACAACTTATCAGAGGGTAGTCTGCTGTGTTACAGTTTATAGAGCCTGCCAGCACAGCACAGTGTACATTTCATTAAAAAAGTCTTTAAGTACAAGGGGCAGATTACACTGTGATAGTCAGAGAGAGGGTGTAGATTGGCACTATCTTTGGATACTGAGGAGAGATTGACATTGCTAAACTCTTTAGGATAAGTCCATGTCTGTCCTGAGTCCCTGTAATGTCTGAAACATTGGTTCTTAAACTGGATCAAAGAGGTGCTTTCTCAGCAAGCTCCTGTTCTATGAATTTCTATAAAAGTTTCTTTTTCTCTGCTAATATTTGGGGTGATGAAAATGTCCTAAATGAGATTATGGTGGTGTTTGCTGAACCCTGTAAACATGATAAAAAAGTCACTGATTGGGTTTACAGAAGAAATATTATATATATAAAGTTAAAGTTTATTTTATTCATTTTTAAAGAAGGAAATATATTTTAAAATAATGAAATAAGACTTTTATTACTTAATGTTTGTCATTTGAGTATCTGATTGCCAGATTCTTAGCTATTGTCTAAGGAATGTCTGTCATTTCTTTAAAAAGATATTTAGCTTGTTCTTAAAACAGACAGACATATGGTGCAGGTTAAGAAATGAAAATATAGATATTATAAGTAGAATACAGACATTATAAAGAGTTGGTTTTTTAATTTGTCCTTGAAGCAACAGGAAAAACTTGGTTTATAATTTTTTTGGCAATACACATTTAAAATGTTTTAAGTCAAACTCAATGCAGCAGATATCAGCTTATCTGTTCTTGTTTTTTTTTTTTGGGGGGGGGTTATGTACAGGTATTGCTGGAAGTGAACCTCTGGGGACTTCCTCAATCACTTCTCTATCTGACTTCCTTACTTGTTGAAAAAAAAGTATCCCTATTTTCTAACTATTTATTTTATTTTTATTTGTGTCTGTGTGTACATAGGCCACATGCCCAGATGAGGGTGCCAGATCACCTAGAACCATTGTGACACATCCAAAGTAGGTGCTGGGAGCTGAACTTGGGCCCTCTAGAAAAGGAGCATGTGCTTTTGACTGCTGAGCCATCTTTTTAGCTCCTACACAAGGCCATTTGCTGAGCCCAAAGCTCACCAATTAGCTAAGCTAACCACTGAGTTTATAGGATGTCTGTCCCTCCCCAGCATTGGAGTTAAATTGGCCAGGTGGTAGTGGCACATGCCTTTAATCCCAGCACTTGGGAGGCAGAGGTAGGCAGATCTCTGTGAGTTCAAGGCCAGCCTGGTTTACAGCGCGAGATCCAGGACAGGCACCAAAACTACACAGAGAAACCTGTCTCAAAAAAACAAAAAGAAAAAAACAAAACAAAACAAAACAAAAACAAACAAACAAACAACAACAACAAAAAAAAAAATCCAGCTCTCATGTAGGGGCTGGGGACCAGACCTCAGGTACTCCTGTCTGTGTGGCACCCACTTGACCCACTGAGCTATCATTTCTCCAACCTTACCCTCTCCACTTCTGATTGGATTTTCCCCCTGTATAATACTGTATACATTTTGAAATCTACAACTGGATCAACATTACTCAGTTACCTATGCTTAAATTCTTTTCAATTATGCTTCAGGTTTTTAAATACCTAAAAACACCATATAAATATTAAAGATGTTTAAAGGTTTAGAAAACTGCTATTTTTAGTTAAAGAATGACAACTCATTGACATTGCTTATTCCATTATTATGACAAATAATACAATTTATAACTCACAGGTTCTAAATTCTGTGTGTAACTGAGAGAATTACAAGAGACCCAGGAAAGAAATAACAAGGGAAAGAATAAAATCAAATGTGTGAAGGCCATTCCTTTAGATCAAGCAGAATGTCTATTATAAATCATGAATCATTCATCTAAAGCCCTCCTAAAGCATATTTTTCCATATCAAGAAGTCAACAATGGGCAGGTATCTAAACCCAAGGGACAGAGGAGTCATGGGGGTGACCTGGTAACCAGTCAAAGTATAAAACATAGGGCTTTTCCAACAGCTTGGCAGAGAATGGGCCAAGGGAGTAGCAGGGAGGCCAAAAGCAAACAGAGATGGGATATTTATCCCTGGGAGCCCAACATGGTGGCTGTGCCTGCTAAGTGTACAGCAGGGGTAACCACAGCAGCTTAGCTGTGCTCCAGGACCTGGTCAAGGCACAAAGCACAACTGGAGTTGTTGGAAGCAGACAAGGGAACCAGCTGCACTCTAACTGGAAGCAGGAAAAGAAGGGCAAAGAGAACCCCCAAGCACATCTTACCCCAAGACAGCCTGACTGGGTTCTGTCACCAAATTAAGCAAGACTCCTGTGTCATCAAACCTCACACGATAACCATCAACACGGAGAAGAAAACCCGCTACAAACATGTTGGCCAACCCTTCTTACAACACAGGAGCTTTGCATTATTTTCTGCCCTCCCTGCTGAAGACAGATGACAAGAGAGTCTGATAGCAGATTGTCCTGGCTCAAGTACCTGCCTGTGA
>CABHPP010125179.1:0-26624 GCA_902168425.1 Peromyscus attwateri | reverse complement strand
GGAAGGAAGGAAGGAAGGAAGGAAGGAAGGAAGGAAGGAAGGAAGGAGGCGTGACTACTCCTAAGTTTGGAGGTTTATTATAGGTATGTGGGAGTACATGAGAGAAAGCGGTGTGTGGAAGAGTCCACAGTTATCAGGACCAGACTGAGCTAGACCATGTGAGGAGAGAGAGGAGCAAGAGCAAGAGAAGAGCCACAGACCAAGGGAGGCAGCTTGGGCCAAGGGAGCAGGAGGCCAAGAGACTGGTGTAGCAAAAATTCTTGAGTTATTTATATAGGTGCCAGTGGAACTGAGGGAGGGAAGCCCAGCCCAGTATCTGGGCTGGAGAGTTCAGGATAAGGAGGCAGGGTGTGTCAGGTACTGCTGGAGCTGAGAGAGTGGGTGCCAGTGTCCACTTTGATATATTAATAAGCACCTTAGTTAGTATTTTATCACTGGTTTGAGACCTAAAACTTTGCAAGACCAACCACAGCCATTAACTGCTGAACCATCTTTCTGACCCATTTTCACCTTTATGATAACATTCATCTCATGGTGTACCATCCATGACCGCATGGCACAGGCTGTAAAATTTTATTCAGTTATTCATTTTTTAAAAAGCTGCTAGCTCCATAGAGAAATAGATTAAAGTGGATCCTTGATATCAAGGAGAACCGTAGTTATGAAAACATGCAGGAACATTTAAGTTATATGCTACAGAATTCAAATCCACTGGGAAAGACCAAAGACTCAATCCAAATCCAAATTAAAATGAAATGAATGTATTCTTATTCATAGCAGGGTAACAGCAAGTCAGATAGTGAGCATGTCCTGTCCAAGTGGGCTAAAGGAACGGTTTTTAACAGTAGGCACCACAATTATCTGAGCCTCTATGAAATCCTCAGCAGTGCAAGAAAATTGCTTCATCCACTCAGCTGTCTCTCACTCCTGTTACAGAGCAACAAGGAAACTCTCTCATCCCTAGTCCCAGAGCAGTAAAGGGGTTTACAAAAGCCAGAGCAAGCTGTTCATTACCTCACAACACGTCCACCGGTTTTTTTATTCTTATCTCACAGCAGGAACACCATTCTGGGGAGGATGCAGGCTGCTAGGAGCTCATAGGAATTTCAAGGCAGAGGTTAAGGGCTATTTTAATGAGAGGAGGCCTGGTACAGACTTAGTTTTCTTAGACCTCACAGGGGAGTTTTGCATACCCTGTTACACAGACCTGGCCACTCTGCAGAACTGAGAGATGTGCTGCTAAGGGACTTGGATAGAGTGGGGTCTTCTTGGGCAAGCAACAGCACAGTGTCACCAGGTCAAGGCTGACTGTCACATTTAAACCACCTGTCCTTTGAGAAGATGATGCTGGGCAGACGTGTAGAGCTCTTGAAGAAGGTTTGCGATGATGCAATTGTATGCAATCATTTGGATGAAGACATTCAGGCAAGGGAGGAAGAGGAAGAACAGTGTACAGATCTGGACTTTAAATGAGGGCCACCTGGAAAAAATGAAACAGTCCATTTGTATGGCTGGTATTCTAACTACACTAGTCTCTTGTTGTACTGCATGGTCCTTAGCATTTCCTGCAAATGAGAGTGGAGCCAGTTAGGCTAGAAGCAGGAGTATACTCCAGAAACCGGAAAATGATGGCGTGCAGTCATGCGCATGCCCACAGAGCCCTCTGCCTCACTTTCCAGAAGGTGCAGTTTGGGTAACATCGGGACTGAGGATTTGGAGCTTGGAGCCACAGATGAGAGAGAATATATGGTATTTTCTTTCTGGGTCTGGGTTACTTCACTCAATATCTGTCTGATCCCAAGAAATTGTTCTTCCCAAAGTCTGGCATTTACACGAAAGCCCAAATTCCCTGGAGGACTTCTGGCTCCTCCATTAATAGAAGCATGTGGTGTCTAATAGCATATCAAGTCCTATGATAGCTTCTAGGCTCCTTCAATCCCTACTCTGTTATATACTTCAACTACTCCACCCATTGTACAGGTTCCCCTCCTCCTAGGTACATGTTCTCTTAAGACCCTGGGAATAAGTCCTGCCTCCCTGTCTTCCCCACACCCATTGCTTCTCTATGCTTTCCAGAAAGACAGCCTTGGTGATTTGGAATCAACTCTTCACCTTTCACCTACACAACTGCTATTCGGTTATTTATTGGGCCCATTTCATTCAATATCATCTTTTCTAGTTCCATCCACTTAGCTGTAAATTCCATTATTTCATTTTTTTTTAGCTGAATACTCTTCCATTGTGGATATGTACCACATTTTCATTATCCATTCATCTGTTTAAAGACACTTGGATTGTTTCTAGTTCCTGGCTATTGTGAATAGGGCAGCAATGAACATAGCTAAGCAAGTATCCATGGAGTATAATATTGAGTACTTTATGGATATGTGAATGAATGTTATGACTAGAACATAATGTAGATTAATTTCAGATTTTAATTTTGATTCTCCATACTGATTTCCAGTGTGGCTGCAGTATTTTATATTCCCACAAATAGTGAATAAGTATTGCTCCTTCTCCATGACCTCACTAGTACTAGTTGTCAAGTGTTTTGTTGATTGTAGCCACTCTGACTAGCGTGAGATGAAATCTCGACATTGTTTTGATTTAAAAGATGAACACTTTTGGTTGCATTTCATAGACATTTTAATTTCTCCTATTGGAATTCTGTTTAGATCCCTAGCCAATTTTTTAATTGAGTCATATGTTCCCTTAACTCTTTGTTTAGGCGTTATTTTTATATTCTACATATTAATCTTCTGTCGGATGTGGAGGTATGAAATTGGCTCCCATTTTTGTCTTTCTTTTTCACACAGTTCACTGTTTTATTATTGGTACAGGAGCCTTTTAGTTTTCTGAAGTTCCTGTTATCAGTTCTTGGTCTTAATTCCTGAGGACATAGAGTCCTGGTCAGAAAATCCTTTCATTCACCTTCCTTTTTTGGGTTCTGTTTCTATTTTCTTCTAATAGTTTTATTGTTTTCAGGTTTCAGATTGAGGTCTTTCTTTCTTTTGTGCAGTATTTTGCTATGTTTATTCCTCAGTTTAGTCTGAAGCATTACTTCCTGTATTCTATTTAGGTTTGATGTGATAGATGGGATTTCTTTTAGCTTAGTTGGATCATGGAAAGGTTTCTTTCTCTTTCATCTATGACAGAGAGGTTTGCTGGGTACAGTTGTCTAGTATGACCATTGTAGTCGTTAGAACTTGAACGACATTGCTCCTAGCTCTTCTGTCTCTGAAAGATTGCACTGAGACATGAGAAGTAGTTCTGGTCACTTTCCACTTACATGTGGCTTGGGTTTTTTCTTCTCTTTGAGCTTTCAATAATCTTTCTTAGCTCTGCACATTAGTATTTTAACTGTAACAATGGGAGTTTCTTTCTGAAATGGTCTATTTGTTGCTATGTGAGCTTCATGTGTCTCAATGGCCATGATTTTCCTAAGTTTGGGAAGATTTCTTCTACTGTCTTGTTAGGATCTAGACTATTCCACTGACCTGGGATCCTTTTCTTTCAAGTATGCCTGTACTTTATAGATTTTTGCTTTTTATGGTGTCCTGCATTTTCTACACATTCCTTTTAATGTGTGTTTTTATATTGTGTTTTAAAATCAACTTATGCTAGGTATGTCCATTGTATTCCTAATCTCTCCAGACCTTTTACCATGGAGGCAGGTTGCCTTATGTCTAAAGCCTTTTCTGAGTATAATGAGATGATCATGTAGTTTTTGTTTCTTAAGTTCTTTATATGATGGGTTACATTTATCAATTTACAGACATTGAATTACACCTGAATCTGGAATGAAGCCTAACTGATGATATTTTTGATGTGTTTCTGGATGTCGTTTGCAAGTCTTTTACAAAGAATTTTTGCATCTATGTTCATAAAGGAAAGTGATCTGTACTTCTCTTTCTTTCGTGGGCCTTCATGTCTTTTGAATATCAGGATAACTTGGCCTCATAAAATGAATGGGGTGATGTTATTTCTGTTTCTATTTTGTAGAATAATTTGAGGAGTTTTGGGATTAACTCTTCACTGATAGTCTGGTAGAATTCCATGCTAAAACCATCTGGTTCTTGGGTTTTTCTTTTTCTTTTGGTTGGGAAACTTAATAGGAGCTTCTATTTTCCTAGGAGTTATAGGTCTTTTTAAATTGCTATGTGATCTTGATTTGAATTGTTAAATGGCATGCACTGACAAAATTATACATTTCTTATAGATTTTCCCAGTTTGGTGGCATACAGGTTCTAATGCATGTCCTATGGTTCTCTTGATTTCCTCAGTGTCTATTCTTATGGCACCCCTTTCCTTTCTAATTGGTAATTTGAATATTCTCTGACTTTTAGCTATTTGGATAAGGGTTTGAATTCTTATCAATATTCTTTAAGAGCCAACTCCCTTTTTCATTTATTCTTTCTATTGTTTGGTTTGTTTTTGTGTTTCTATCTTATTGATTTGAGCCCTGAGTTTGATTAATTGCCGTCTGTTAGTTTTAGATGTGATTTCTTCTTCTCTTTTTAGAGCTTTCAATTGTGCTGTTAACTTGCTAGTATGAAACACCTCCAATTTTCATAAAATGCCTACATAAAACTTCATCTTAGAAACATTTTCATTGTGTCCTGTGAGTTAGATGATGATGTCTACTCATTTTCATTCAGTTCTGGAAAGTCTTTAATTGTTTTCTGTATTTCTGTCTTGACTCACTTTTCATTCAGTAGAGAGTTGTTCAGTTGTCATGAGTTTCTAACCTTTATGTGGTTTCAGTTACTATCGATGTCCAGATTTAATCCATGGTGGTCTGATAGGATGTAGAGTGTTATTTCAATTTTCTTGTATCTGCTGAGAATTCCTTTGTGTCTGTTTTGTGCTCAGTTTTAGAGGAAGTTCCATAGGGTGCTTAGGAAAAAGGTTCATTCTTCTATATTTGGTGAAATGTTCTGTAAATATCTGTTAGGTCCATGTTGTATGTAACTATAACCCCAATTATCTCTTGCATTTCTCTGTTTAGTTGTTACCTAAATGACCTGCCTGTTAGCCAGAGTTGGGTATTGAAGTCTCACTATTTCATTTGTGAACTTGGATGTCCTTGTGTTTGGTGCATAGATGTTAAGAATTGCAATTTCCTCTTCATGGCATCTTTTTTTCTGATGAGTATGTAGTATCCTTCCCTATTTCTCTTGACTGATTTTAGTTTAAAATCTATACTGAAAGAAATTAAAAAGACTACACCAGCTTGGTTCTTAGGTCCATTTTCTTGGAATATGTTTCCATTCTTAATTCTGAGGTGATGTCTATCATTGATGTTAAGGTGTGTTTCTTGGATGCTGGAGAAGGATGGATGCTGTTTTTGCATCCATTCTGTTATTCTTATCCTTTGGAGGGGGAATTGAGAAGATTGATATTGAAAGATGTCAGTAAGCTATGTTTGTGGTTCCTGTTATTTTGTTGATGTTACTGTGTTGGTGGTTGTCTGTGTGTGCATGTGTCTGTGTGTAAGAATGCATGCACACTCATTCATGCTCTTGCCTGTGCATGTTTCTCTTTTTTGATTTGCTGGTCTTGGATATATTTCTTTTTTTCCCCTTAGGTGTGTTTTATTCAGCTTAGAATTTTCCTTCTAGTGCCTTCTGTAGGCTGGGATTTGTAGATAGATATTGCTTAAAATTGGTTATTTCATGAAATGTCTTATTTTCTCTATCTTTTGTGATTGACAGTTTTCTTGAGTACAGTAGTCTGGGCTGGCATCTTTGGCATCTTAGAGTCTGCAGCTCATCTGTCCAGTCCCTTTTGGCTTTTATTGTCTCCATCAAAACCTCGGGTGTTATTCTAATAGGTCTGGCTTTATTTGGTAGTTGGTCTTTTTCCTTTATAGCTTTAATATTCTGTCTTTGTTCTGTCTATTTACTATTTTGATTATTATGTGCCAAAAGGACTTTCACTTCTGGTCCAATCTGTTTGATGTTCTGTATGCTTTTTGTACTTTGGTAGGCATCTCCATTATATGAAAATTTTTCTTCTATGATTTCGTTGAAAATATTTTCTGTACCTTTGACCTGGGTTTCTTCTTCTTCTTCCTCTACTCCTATTATTTTTACATTTGGTCCCTTCATAGTGTTCCAAGTAACTGGATGTTTTGTTCAGGGAATTTTTTTTTTTAGATTTAACATTTTCTTTGAGTTAGATACCCATTGCTTCTATCATTTCTTCAATACCTGAGATTCTCTCTCCCATCTTTTGTATTTTGTTGGTAAGGCATGCATGTGAGTTTCCTGTTTGAATTTTTAAATTTTTCATTAAAGATTTCCTTCAGTTTAGGTTACCTTTGTTGATTCTATTTCTGCTTTCCAGTCTTGAACTGTTTTATCCATTTCCTTTCTATCTTTGTTTGTTTTTTCATAGAGTTCTTTAAGTGATTTATTCATTACCTCTTTAAGCACTCCATCATATCCATAAACTTGTGCTGCAGCTATGTTGCAATCCTCATGGCCTGTTCTGGTAAAGCTGCAGGGCTCCATTGGATTAGTACTGAACTGACTGTTATCGATCACAGATTTATGCTGGCATCTTGGCAACTCATTTGAAAATATTGTAATTATAGGTGCTTATAACTGGTCTTGTTTTGTTGGTGGATGTTTTGTTCCTTTGCTTGGTTGCTCCCTGTGGGTCTTAGGAGAATTTGATGGCTGTGTGCTCTGGTAGGAAATTCTTCTGGGATCCAGATAGTTATGGCCATTGGGTTTTCCAGGTAACATCTGTCCCTAGGTATTGGGAACTAACACAAAGGAGTGGAGATGGGCTAGGAGGGGGTCCATCCATAGGAGGGAGGTAATCAGGGTATTCCACCAGAATATGCTTAGTACTCTGGCATTGTGTGAAGACAGTGAATAGAGGCCAAAGCAGGAGGTCTGCTACAGGGCTGGGGATGACACTGTGGCCTCACCTTCTGAGGAGCAGATAGATAGGTGAAGATAAGCAGTCAGCCCAGCTGCTTTCCTGGCTGGAGTGGCCTGTGGATTCCTAGACAGTGCTTGCTGGAGTCACAGGATAATTTTCTATCTGTGCAAAAGAGACTTTCAAGACTGACACTTATTTAAACTGAATGTATTCTCCTATAATATGTACATAAAAAATGGAAATTACATTGGGGTTTCTTTACAGAATACTAGAGTGGATTCCAGGTTAGTATTTTATGGAATTTCTGAATGTCTCTATGAGTAGATCATTGTTTCTTGTACTTTTTCTCTGGCTCTTCTCCTCTTCTTTTTTAAGTTTTGTTCAATTCCAACATGTTAGCTTTTATTTTTATCTTATTTTATTTTATTATTATCCCTTAGAATCTTGTTTGTTTTCTAAGGACAAGCCAGCTTCCCTTCCCCAGCTGCTCTTCCCTATAGAATCCAGCCATTTGGCTTCACTGGTCCTTTTCTCTTCTGGCCTCTTGCCCTTTTGTCCTCTGCCCCAGGTCCCCTTCTGTCCCTCTCTCTTTTTTTCTTTTCTTTTTTTAATAAATATTTTTATTTTATAATTAATTTAATTTTACATATGAGCCACGGATTCCCCTGTCCTCCCTCCTCCCACTCCCCAGCCTTCCCCCCCCAATCCACCCTCCATTCCCACTTCCTCCAAGGCAAGGTCTCCCCTGGGGAGTCAGCCCAGCCTGGTATATTCAATTGAGGCAGGTCCAGTCCCCTCCTCCCAGCACCAAAGCTGAGCAAAGTGTCTCAGCATAGACCCTAGGTTCCAAAAAGCCAGGTCATGCACC
The DNA here is from genome assembly GCA_902168425.1 of Peromyscus attwateri. Taxonomy (NCBI): domain Eukaryota; kingdom Metazoa; phylum Chordata; class Mammalia; order Rodentia; family Cricetidae; genus Peromyscus; species Peromyscus attwateri. The sequence continues at coordinate 18,862 of CABHPP010125179.1, read as the reverse complement.
AAGGATAGGTCCCAGTCCCACTGCCTCAGGGCCTCCTAAATAGTTCAAGCTCATCAACTATCTCACTTATCTAGAGGGTCTGGTCCAGTTTCATGGGGGCTCCTCAGCTATTGGTTCACAGTTCATGTGTTTCTGCTAGTTTGGCTATTTGTCCCTGTGCTTTTTTCAATCATGGTCTCCATATCTCTTGCTTATATAATCCTTCCTCTTTCTTGCCAATTGGACTCCTGGAGCTCCACCTGGGGTTGGGCTGTGGCTCTCTGCATCTGCTTCCACCAGTCACTGAAAGAGAGTTCTATCATGATAGTCAGGGCGTTCTGCCATCAGATCACCAGAGTAGGTCAGCTCGGGCTTTCTCTCGACCATTGTCAGCAGTCTATTGTGGAGGTATCTTAGTGGATTTCTGAGGACCTCTCTAGTACTCTGCTTCTTCCTATTCCCATGGGGTCTTCATTTATCATTGTATCTCTTTCCTTTTTCTCCTACTCTGTTCCTGATCCAGCTGGGACCTCCCGCTTCCCTAAGCCTTCTTTACCCCGACCCTTGCCCTCCATTACCCACCCCTCCTCACTCCCAGTTTGCTCATGTAGATCTCATCCATTTCTCTGTTGCTGCGGGATCCCTGTGTCTTTCTTAGGGTCCTCTTTACTAGGTAGCTCACTGGAGTTGTGAGTTGCAGTCTGGTTATCCTTTGCTTTACATCTAGTATCCACTTATGAGTGAGTACATACCATGTTTGTCCTTCTGAGTCTGGGTTACCTCACTCAGGATGATAGTTTCTAGTTTCATCCATTTGCCTGCAAACCTCATGATGTCATTGTTTTTCTCTGATGAGCAGTACCCCATTGTGTATATGTACCACATTTTATTTATCCATTCTTCAGTTGAAGGGCATCTAGGTTGTTTCCAGGTTCTAGCTATTACAAATAATGCTGCTATGAACATAGTTGAGCATGTGTCCTTGTGGTATGATTGAGCATTCCTTGGGTATATGCCCAAGAGTGGTATAGCTGGGTCTTGAGGGAGGTTGATTCCCGATTTTCTAAGAAAGTGCCATATTGGTTTCCAAAGTGACTGTACAAGTTTGCATTCCCACCAACAGTGTAGGAATGTTCCCTTTGCTCTGCATCCTCTCCAGCATAAGCTGTCTTCAGTGTTTTTAATCTTAGCCATTCTGAAGGGGGTAAGATGGTATCTCAGAGTTGTTTAGATTTGCATTTCCCTGATGACTAAGGATGTTGAGCATTTCCTTAAATGTCTTTGAGCCATTTGAGCTTCTTCTGTTGAGAATTCTCTATTTAGCTCTATGGCCCATTTTTAATTGGACTGTTGGGTATTTTGATGTCTAATTTCTTGAGTTCTTTATATATTCTGGATATCAGCCCTCTGTCAGATGTGGGGTTGGTGAAGATCTTTTCCCATTCTGTAGGCTGTCGTTTTGTTTTATTTACTGTGTCCTTTGCCCTGCAAAAGCTTCTCAGTGTCAGAAGGTCCCATTTATTAATTGTTGCTCTCAGTGTCTGTGCTACTGGTGTTATATTTAGGAAGTGATCTCTGGTGCCAATGAATTCAAGACTACTTCCTACTTTCTCTTCTATCCGGTTCAGAATAACTGGATTTATATTGAGGTCTTTGATCCACTTGGACTTAAGTTTTGTGCATGGTGACAGATATTGATCTATTTGCAGTCTTCTACATGTTGACATCCAGTTATGCCAGCACCACTTGTTGAAGATGCTTTCTTTTTTCCATTGTACAGTTTTGGCTTCTTTGTCAAAAATCATATGTTCATAGGTGTGCGGATTAATGTCCGGGTCTTCAGTTCAGTTCCATTGGTCCACATGTCGGTTTTTATGCCAGTACCAAGCTGTTTTTATTACTATATCTCTATAGTAGAGCTTGAGGTCAGGGATGGTGATGCCTCCAGAGGTTGCTTTATTATACAGGATTCTTTTGGCTATTCTGGGTTTTTTGTTTTTCCCTATGAAGTTGAGTATTGTTCTTTCTAGGTCTGTGAAGAATTGTGTTTGGGATTTTGATGGGGATTGCACTGAATCTGTAAATTGCTTTTGGTAAGATTGCCATTTTTACTATGTTAATCCTACCTATCCATGAGCATGGGAGATCTTTCCATTTTTTGACATCTTCAATATCTTTCTTCAGGGATTTAAAGTTCTTGTCATACAGGTCCTTTACTTGCTTAGAGTTACCCCAAGGTATTTTATATCATTTGTGGCTATTGTAAAGGGTGATGTTTCTCTGATTTCTTTCTCAGCCCATTTATCATTTGTATATAGAAGGGCTACTGATTTTTTTGAGTTAATCTTGTATCCTGCTACATTACTGAAAGTGTTTATAAGCTGTATGAGTTCCTTGGTCGAATTTTTGGGGTCACTTATCATGTCATCTGTAAATGTAGTGAAAGCTTGACTTCTTCCTTTCCAATCTGTATCCCCTTGATCTCATTATGTTGTCTTATTGCTTTGGCTAGAACTTCAAATACTATATTGAATAAATAACTATGGGGAGAGCAGATAGCCTTGTCTTGTTCCTGATTTTAGTGGAATCGCTTTGAGTTTCTCTCCATTTACTTGGATGTTGGCTGTTGGCTTGCTGTAAATTGCCTTTATTATGTTTAGATGTGTTCCCTGTATTCCTGATCTCTCCAAGACCTTTATCATGAAGGGGTGTTGGATTCTGTCAAAGGCTTTTTCAGCATCTAATGCGATGATCATGTGGTTTTTTTCTTACAGTTTGTTTATATGGTGTAGTGAATTGACAGACTTCCGTATGTTGAATCAACCTTGCACCTATGGGATGAAGCTTACTTGATCATAGTGGTTAATTGTTTTGATGTGTTCTTGGAGTCTGTTTGCAAGTATTTTATTGAGTATTTTGCATCAATATTCATGAGAGAGATTGGTCTGTAATTTTCTTTCTCTGTTGCATCTTTGTTTGGCTTGAGAATCAGAGTAACTGTAGCCTCATAGAAGGAGTTTGTTAATGTCCCTTCTGTTTCTATTGTGTGGAACAATTTAAAGAGTATTGGTATTATCTCTTCTTTGAAGATCTGGTAGAATTTTGTGCTGAAACCATCTGGTCCTGGGATTTTTTTGGTTGGGAGACTTTAAATGACTCTTTCTATTTTCTTAGGGGTTATTGGTCTATTTAAATAGTTTATCTGGTCTTGCTTTAACTTAGGCATGTGGTACCTATCTAGAAAATTATCCATTTCTTTTAGATTTTCCAGTATTGTGGAGTACAGGTGTTTGAAGTATGACTTCGTGATTCTCTGGATTTCCTCATTGTTAGTTGTTATGTCTCCCTTTTCATTTCTGATTTTGCTAATCTGTCTCTCTCTGTCTTTTGGTTAGTTTGGATAAGGGCTTGTCTATCTTGTTGATTTTCTCAAAGAACCAACTCTTTGTTTCATTCAATCTTTGTATTGTTCTCTTTGTTTCTATTTTATTGATTTCAGCTCTCAATTTGATTATTTCCTGGTGTCTATTCCTCCTGGGTGACTTTCCTTCTTGTTCTAGAGCTTTCAGGTGTGCTGTTAAGTCACTAGTATGAGATTTCTCCAACTTATTTATGTGGGCATTTAGTGCTATTAATTTTCCTCTTAGCACTACTTTCATAGCATCCCATAAGTTTGGGTAAGTGGTATTATTGTGCCCAGATCGCAACCCCCAGAGAGACCATCAAAGACGAGCATGCTGGAATGCAAAAGCAAGGCTTAATTTGGAATATCCAAAAGCATATCCAAAAGCAATACAAGCCTAGGCAAGGACTTCATCCAATACATCCAACACAGTGGAGGCTGGAGGAAGTGCCCGCCTGTCTGCAAGCTCAGGTTTTAAAGGCAAAAACCACAAGGTTACATCATTTAGGGGTGCTAGTATGGGTACAATTCTGATTGGCTCGCTTCTAGGGACTTTCTAGAAATCATGGCTTAATCTTACTTCTAAGGGGGTGGTTGCCTGCCACCATTTCTCATTGGCTGCCCTCAGGTGGGGACATTTCTGTGGTCAGTTACCCTGGAAACCAGGGAGAGGACATTCCATAGTCCAGCAGTCATTACCTCATGACTACCTTGTGACTCTGTACTTTTACACTTTCTGATTTCTGGAATCTGGACTGACTTGTTTCAGTAACTATTGGCCTATTCCTAGAAGGAGAAATCTTAGGTCTTAGTTTTTGGGTGAAAGCATTTTGGTCTTATTTCTAAGATGGCTCATTTTGGTCTCACAGTATATTCATTTTCATTGATCTCTAGGAAGTCTTCAATTTCTATTTTTTATTTCTTTCTTGACCCATTGGTGATTCAGTAGAGCATTATTCAGTTTCCATGAGATTGTAGGCTTTGTGTAATTTTTGTTGTTGTTGAAATCTAACTTTAAACCATGGTAGTCTGATACAACACAGGAGGTTATTCCAATTTTTTTGTACCTATTGAGATTTGCTTTGTGGCTGAGTATGTGGTAGATTTTAGAGAAGGTTCAATGGGTGCTGAGAAGAAGGTATATTCTTTTTTGTTAGGATGGAATATTCTGTAGATATTGATTAAGTCCATTTGAGTCATAACATCAGTTAAGTCCCTTATTTCTCTGTTAAGTTTCGATTTGGCAGATCTGTCCAGTGGTGAGAGTGGGGTGTTGCAGTCTCCCACTATTAATGTGTGGGGTTTTATGTGTAATTTAAGCTTTAGTAATGTTTCTTTTATATATGTGGGTGCCCTTGTATTTGGGACATAAATGATCAGAATTGAAACTTCATCTTGGTGGATCTTTCCTGTGATGAGTATGTAATGTCCTTCTTGATCTCTTTTGATTGATTTTAGTTTGAAGTCCATTTTGCTGGATATTAGGATGGCTACACCATCTTGCTTCTTAAGACCATTCGATTGGAAAGACTTTTCCCAGCCTTTTATTCTGAGGTAGTGTCTATCTTTGAAATTGAGGTGTGTTTCTTGTATGCAGCAGAAAGATGGGTCCTGCTTTCGTATCCATTCTGTAAGCCTGTGTCTTTTTATGGGTGAATTAAGTCCATTGATATTAAGGGATATTAATGACCAGTGATTGTTAGTTCCTGTTATCTTTTGGTGGTAGTGTGTATGTACTTCTCTTCTTTAGGATTTACTGCTGTGGGGTTATTTATTGCCTGTGTTTTCGTGGGTGTATTTGACTTCCTTAGGTTGGAATTTTCCTTCTAGTGCTTTCTGTAGGGCTGGATTTGTGGATAGGTATTGTTTGAATCTGGTTTTGTCTTGGAATGTCTTGTTGACTCTGTCTATGATGATTGAAAGTTTTGCTGGGTATATTAGTCTAGGCTTGTATCCATAGTCTCTTAGTGTCTGCATTACATCTGTTCAGGTCCTTCTGGCTTTCAAAGTTATGACTTTTTTGGCTTGGTATTTTCTTTGACTGACAAATCTATTTCCTCTATTGTATCCTCTACTCCAGGGATTCTCTCTTCCATTTCTTGCATTCTGTTGGTTATGCTTGCATCTGTGTTTCCTGTTTGTTTACTCAGATTTTCTATTTCCTGCATTCCCTCTGTTTGTGTCTTCTTCGTTGTTTCTATTTCCCTTTTCAGGTCTTGAACTGTTTCCCTCACCTGTTTAATTGCTTTGTTTCTTGTGCAAATCAAGGCCTCCCCTCCCTCCCCCTCTCTCTCTCTCTCTCTCTCTCTCTCCCCCAGAGAACCTCTTAGATCAAAAAGGACTTTCCTCTTACCAGGCATTTCAAGCTATGATGCAGATTGACTAGCTATCAATACTCTTCCCCCATCCTGTCAGGAAACTGGTAGCAGAGGGAAAAAGTGACAGTTTTAACTTTTAGTGACCTACAGATTTTTCCTACCCTATCATCTGTAAGTTTATAGTTGAACACATTTATGACAGACTCGTAATGCCTTCACATAACCACAATAAGGATATTATTCTAGCACACAAATTCCTTTCCTGATTTATCCCAACTTAAGTTTCATAGTTCAGTACAAAAGACCCAGATTAGTCAAAGCAATCATAAGCAACAATAGTACTTGAGGTAGTACTACCACAGATTTTCAGTTACACTACAGGACCTAAGGAATTAAAAAAGAGTATGGCTTTGCCATCCAAAAATATTCATTGACTAATGATATAAGTAAGAACCTATACATAAATTTATATCCATATACACATGTTTCATTTAACAAGAAGTCCACAGTACATCTTAGGGATTTGACAGCAATACTACAAATTATGCAAATCAATCCAGATAGTTATAATGAGAAGAATGAAACTCAATCCTTTACCCAGACCAAGCACAAAAGTCAACTCCACAGGAATCAATGGCCAGAAACCATGAATCTGACAGAAGAGAAAGTAGAAAACAGGCTTGACCTCATTGACACAGTAAATGACTTTCTGAACAGGGCCGCAATAGTACAGACATTAAAAACAAAACTTAATAAATCAGACCTCATGAAATTAAAGAGTTTATGTACAGCAAAGATCACCATTACTTGAGTGAAAAAGAAGCCACCATCCTGGGTAAAAATCTCACCAGCTCCATATCTGAGATAAGGATAATATATAGACTATAAAAGCAACTAAAATATTAATTTTGTTAGATGTACGCATGTGCAAAAAGGGAACAGACCACTGAATTCTATGAAACTAGAAGCAAACTTTATTCCAGAAGAGAAAAAAATCACCACAGGGAACAAAACACTTATCACCTAGTTGAGAAGACAGCTAGAGTTCAATGTAACACAAATCTTAAAAGGTCTTATAAAAAAAAAACAACCCAGAGTCAGATATTGGAGTAAGAGCTGAAAGATCAAAAGAGGCAGAGCAGCAAGCCAATAGTTCTTACCCCTATGAAATCCCCCACCAAAAGATAGCTAGTGCTGCTCTCACCCCACCTTATCACTCCCTCTATCCATCCAGCTCTATCACTTCCTTTCTGTCTGTACAGACCTCCAGACACCTAGGGTTCACTAATGGCTAGTTCCTCCTTCTGATTTTCAGGCAAGCTTTGTTAGAGCAGAAATAAAATATTACCACATTTCCCCTCTTTTTGTCTAAAATAAAAAAGGTTGTAACTAATATAAGAAAAATTACATACAGTAAGTTCAATAACTATATATAATACATATAGGCAATAAATACAATAAGTACAATATACAACATATAAAGGCACTAAATACATCAACAATGTCTAGTCCATTTGCATTTGACAAATTCTGAAAGAATACACCATTATCTATCCTATCTTTGTGAATACAAAGGACTATGTCTAATTCACCTTCTATCCTAATTTTCATTACCAAACGAAAACTATCCATTGATGTCTTTCAAACTTATACACTTTACACCTCTTTAGTGAGTTTCTTTTCTGAATTTCTTAACAAGGAAAACTATAACTATCTAATCTTCAACTCCTTCAGAGACCCAAGAAGGAAATAATATTAGCTGAGTAAACAGGAAGTATAACTAAGCGACTTCCAAAAAATGTGAGAAATGACAGAAACAGCTGGTTGCCTGGACAATCACTCAAGATTTCTCTGCAACATTGGGGCATCCATCTTTGGCCTACAGGTCTAGCATATCTGACAGACTCATCTATGAAGCAGGATTTTCTGAAGGGATGTCCTACTTTGTCTTTGCAAGGTGTAGCAGTCCTTTCTTTTGTGTCCTGCTTGTCCATTTTGGACAGCATACTGTCAGCAGTTGATGTAAGGCCACTTTCTTGCCCAGTGGCTAACTTTTGCCACATAGAAAGTGAATACCACATTGAGTATCTTCAATGCTCATCATCTTCTTTGAAGTAGATGCTGCCAGGAGCAGACATGTCTCATAGTCATAAAAAAAGAAAAAAATCTATGTTATCATCTTAAATGCCATATTCTGAAGATCTCTGAAGTGATTTAAGATGTCCTGTCTATCTAAAATATATTTCTGCTTGACCTTGAGGACAGACCTAATATGACTACAGGTTTCATTGTAATGACTAACTACTAATCTGCATTTCTTTATTATCATAAATAATGGCAATAACTTTCAAGGACTAGAAAATTGCATTGCATTGTGAAATGAACTGTATAGGAATGATACCTTGAACAAGATTAGAATATATGTACAGTATTTTCTAACAAAATCAATCTCAAATTTGTATCAATATACATAATTTATATACAATATACAAAAATCCAAACCAATGTGAAATATTTAAACCTAGTAGTTGCCTTCTAAAAGTAGATTCAATAATCTAGCTTTCTATCTTATCATATCTATAACCTCTCTTTTTTCTTTTCAGAGTAGATTCAATAATCTACTCTTTGTCCTATCATTTCTGTAACTTTTTGTTTCAGTGGTTCAACATATGAAAATCTGTAAATATAATCCACCATATAAATAAACTAAAAGAAAAAAAACTCCACATGATCATCTCATTAAATGCTGAAAAGGCCTTTGACAAAATTCAACACCCCTTCATGATAAAAGTCCTAGAGAGATCAGGGATACAAGGAACATACCTAAACATAATAAAGGCAACATACAGCAAGCCTACAGCCAACATCAAACTAAATGAAGAGAAACTCAAAGGGATTCTACTAAAATCAGGAACAAGACAAGGCTGCTCACTCTCTCCATATCTATGAATATAGTACTTGAAGTTCTAGCCAAAGCAATAAGAAAACACAAGGAGATCAAGGGGATATAAATTGAAAAGGAAGAAGTCAAACATTCACTTTCTGCAGATGATATGATGGTATACATAAGTGACCCCAAAAATTCTACCAGGGAACTCCTTCAGTGGATAAACACCTTCAGTAATGTGGCAGGATACAAGATTAACTAAAAAAAAAAATCAGTAGCCCTCCTATATATAAATGATAAATGGGCTGAGAATGAAATCAGAGAAATACCACCCTTTACAATAGTCACAAACAACATAAAATACCTTAGGGCAACCTGTCTGATAAGAACTTTAATTCTATAAAGAAAGAAATTGAAGAAGATATCAGAAAAATGGAAAGATCTCCTATGCTCTTGGATAGGTAGAATCAACATAGTAAAAATAGTGATCTTACCAAAGGCAATCTTCAGATTCAATTTAATCCCCATCAAAATCCCAACAAAAGTCTTCACAGAAATTGAAAGAACAATTTTCAACTTAATACAGAAAAACAAAAAACCCAGGATAGCCAAGACAACCCTGTATAATGGAGGAATGTCTGGCATCACCATCTCTGACCTCAAGCTCTAATATAGAGCTATAATATAAAACAACTTGGTATTGGCATAAAAATAGACACATCAGTCAGTGGAATCGAATCAAAGACCCTGACATTAATCCAAAGACATATGAACACCTGATATTTGACAAAGAAGCTAAAATTATACAATGAAAAAAAAGAAAGCATCTTCAACAAATGGTGCTGGCATACCTGGATGTCGACATGTGCAAGAATGTAAATTGGTCCATTATCTATCCCCATGCACAAAACTCAAGTCCAAATGGATCAAAGACCTCAACATAAATCCAGTTACACTGAACCTGATAGAAGAGAAGTAGCATAGACACTGAGACCAACAATTAATAAATGGGACCTCCTGCAACTGAGAAGTTTCTGTGAGGCAAAGGACAGGGTTGCAGATGAATTTCTAAGCAGTCTTATTAAATAAAAAAACAATAGCCAAATATAGGGGTAAAAGCCTTAGAGATCTGGGAAATAGAAATAGCCACCAACTAACCTTACCTCACCACGCTGCAGCTTTGAAAGTGAGCTACTTCCTGTCTACCTGCGCCATTATTGCCTTGCTGTTCTGCCCTCTCATTGGCTCTTAGCCCAGCTACCTCACTTCCTTGTCACTGCCTATCTGTACAGATGTCCAGGTCTCTATGGTTGGTATTGGGATTAAAGGTGTATACCACCACACTTGGGTCTGTTGCCTAGTATGGCCTTGAACACACAGAGACTCTGCCTGATAAATGATCAGATTAAGGGTGTCTGCTACCACTGCCTGACTTCTGTGTTTACTTAAAAATGGCTGGCCTTTTTCCCCCTTGATCTCCAGGCATGCTTTATTTATTAACATACAAAAAAATATCACCACATTTACCCTTTTTTGTCTAATAAAAATAAAATAATAAAAAGTATAATATAAGAAAAACTATATACAATAGTACAATAACTATATACAATATACAAGCAATACATCAACAATGTCTAGTCCATTTGCATTTGACAAATTTAGAGAAAATATTCCATTATCTATCCTATTTGGTGACTTCAAAATGTACCGAATTCACTTTCTATCCTAACTTGTATTATCAACAGAAAACTATCCTATGATGTCTTTCAAACTTTTATATTTTATAGCTCCTTAGTGCGTTTCTTTTTTGAATTTCTTAACAAGGAAAACTGTAACTACAACTATCTAATCTTCAACTCCCTCAGAGACCCAAGAAGGAAATAATATTACCTAGTAAAACAGGAAGTACAAAAGGCAATTTCCAAAAAATGTGAGTTGACAGAAACAGCCAGCTGCCTGGACAGTCACCTGAGGTTTCTCTGCAATGTTGGGGCATGACCTTCAGCCTATAAGCTTAGCGTATCTGACAGAATCATTTGGGAAGCAGGATGTGCGCAAGGTCTACAGCTCGACCTCACATTTGGTGCAAGTAGTCCATGTACCAGATAAATTTGAATTCCACCAGTGTCCTGTCATGATTCAGGAATTTAAATTCTGGAAGTTGCTGGTGTTTTTGGCATTCAGCTTCCCATTCTTCTCGGCTTGTGGGTAGCTTCATCTTCTTTATTAAATGCCAGTCTACCATTGAGAGGTTAGACTCCATCAGCCTAGTTATTCTTCCAAGAATAACTGTTTCAACTACTGTTCCACTGTACACCAGAAGCCATCAGTCCACTGCCTGTTCAGCTGCCTTCGAAGAAAGGGGGCACTGTACCTTCTTCAGATTGCAAAGCCACTTCAGTGATGGTGCCATATTGTCCTGGCCTTAGAGGACGCCCTTTGCTAAAGCCACAACAACACTTGTTTTGGCAAGGATTGGTAGTCCTTTGTTTTGTGTCCTGTTTGTCCATTTTGGGTAGCATACTGTCAGCAGTCGATGTGAGGGCACTTTGTTGCCCAGGGGCTAACTTTTGCCACAATGAAAGTTAACTCCATATGCTGTTTCTTCAATGCCCATATCTTCTCTGAAGTAGATTGGTGCTGCCAGGAGCTGACACGTCTCATAGTCATAAAAAAAGAAAGACATCTGTTACTAAAACATTTTAAATGCCATATTCTGTAGATCTCTGAAGGATTTGAAGATGACCTGTCTAAAATATGTCTCTGCTTGACCTTGAAAACATACCTAATATGACTCCAATTTCGATTGTAATGTTTAACTACTAACTTTCATTTCTTTGTATCCTAATAGTTGGTAATAACATTCAAGGATCAGCAAATTGCATTACATTGTTGAATGAGCAGTATAAGTACAATTATCTTGAACAATATTAGAAATATATGTATGGCATTTTCTAACAATATCAATCTCAATATATATAATTTGTATACAATATATAAAAATCCAATCCAAAGTAAAGTATTTAAAACTAGTAGTTGTCTTTTAAAAGTAGATTCAACAATCTACCCTTTATTCTATCATTTCTATGTCTTTTTTTCAGAGTAGATTCAATAATTTACCTCTTATCTATATCCTCTTTTTTCTTTTCTTTTCTTTTCTTTTCTTTTCTTTTCTTTTCTTTTCTTTTCTTTTTGTTTAAACAAGAACCTTAAATCTAACCTCCTTTGTTTAGCCCTTTTCCTGACCATTAGCAACAACAACTTGTAACCAATAATCCTAAACAATGAAAATTATCCCAAACCCAAAACCCACTGAAAGACCAAAAACCACCTGTCCCACCTCTTGGGAATGTGGACATCATGTTCTTAAAATTGCTTCCTGCCGTTTGTGGGCAAAGGCATCTTTAGGGGATCCTGAAAAGAAAAATTTTAGGTTAATTGTCAAGTTCCAGGAGAGGTAGCTGTATCATTTGTTGTCCAGTCTCTGCATAATGCCAAAGTGCAGGGCTTGTCTCAAGTCCTTGTTTGAGTAGTCTGTGAAGCTGGATCATCTCAGTTAGCCATCTTGAAATTGTTCTGAGCAGTTTGTAGTCCAAAGCTGATCTTTTGGTGATGTTTGTCAGCTTAGTAGTATTATTGTCCACGTGGAATCATCGTTGTGTGGCCCCATCATCTTTCTGGAGACTTCAAATTCGCTGTTAGGCCTGGTCATGAATCCCTGCAGAAAACTGATATAGACTCCAACACAAAAACATGTATAGGCAGCTAAATGAAGCCTTTTTTCTAGAATTTGTTATTACTCTATATTACCATTAATATCAAGACAAAAGTTAAATACATATATATATATAAACCTTATAAATATTGATATAAAATTCATACCTTAAGAAAAGTTTAAAGAATGAAAATAGAACCAAAGAATTGAGATTAGTGGCAATAGAATAGTCCTTTAATTTTTTGGTTTTCTTCTGTCCCATATCAGAAGATGGCTCTTTCTTCTGACATGATACAGAGATTTTGCATTTTCTGTTTAAATGCTTGGGGTTAGAGAAGGAGAGAGCCATTCTTCAACTCCAAAGCCAGCTTTAATTTTTAATTGAACTGGGACTACAAAAAGACCATTTGTGGTAAGTGTCTGTAGAGAAGAGCAGAAACAAACATTTAGGAAGACTTATGAAATTTTATATGTGATATACCAATAGGCTAATTGACTCCTTTTCTTGGGACATTTTTTCCAGATGATTTGTCCTTTTCTTCAGATTTCCCATTTGTCCAGTGTTCTTCAGATTCCTTAGCCTTCATTCTCCTAAAAGATAAAGACAAAAACTCTTCCCCAAGCCTAACTTTAGAGAGGTTCCTTTTTGGCAAATTATATCTGATTAAATGAAAAGCATTTGTTAGTGGTGTAAGTTAGTTTAAATTGGATGGTCATGCTGGTTAATGAACTATCATCTCTTCTAATTAAGAGGTCTCTCTTGTTCAAATCTAACCTTTATCAATTTTGATGGTATCCATAGCTTTTCTTCTCCTGTAGAAACAAAGCAAAACCTCATCCCCAATGTAAAACATATCCTGGTTTCCATTCTGATGTCAGCATATCTTTAAAGTACATAAGCTGATTTAATTCTGTAGTTTTTTCTATTATCCAATGTCTCTCCACAGCTGTTGTTACTTTCTCATTAGCATTGAGAAAATTCAAAGTTAATAGAGCATTATGTAATCTATTTCTGGGGGTTTTTTTGTTACCCCTTTCTGTTTATTTAGCATATCCTTTAGAGTTCTGTTTGATCTTTCTATGACTGCTTGGCCTGTAGGATTATGTGGTATAACTGTAATATGCTTTATATTGTAATAAGCAAAAAAACTGTTTCATTTTACCAGAGACATATGCTGGAGCACTGTCAGTTTTAATTAATAGGAATACCCATGTTGGCCATAACTTCGGGCAAATGCATGATTACTGAATCAGCTTTTTCAGAACTCAGAGCAGTTGCCCATTGAAATCTTGAGTAAGTATCAATAGTGTGGTGTACATATTTCAATTTCCTAAATTCTGCAAAGTGAAACACATCCATCTGCCAGATTTCATTTCTCTGAGTACCCTTTGGGTTACATTCTGATGGTAATGGAGTCTGATTGTAAAAAGAAAAAGTAGGACATTTCCTTATAATTTCCTTGGCTTGTTGCCAGGTTATGGATAAATCCTTTTTTATTTTTTTCCTTTTTTAAATCTTTACTATTGACATGATACTTTCATGAAATTCTCTGGCCTCCAGCACATTTCTTATCAATAGTTTATTGATCTAGTCATTACCTTGCGCTAGAGGGCCTGGCAGACCCATATGGGATCCGATGTGAGTTATATATAAGGGATGCTTCCTATTCCTTATTATATCTATAAAAGCTGAAAGCTTAAAAAAGGCTCTAGTTCCTGGTCCTCATGCCTTTAATCCCAGGAAGTGATGGCAGGAAGCAGAAAAGTATAGAATGTGTGAGGACTAGGAACTAGAGCCTTTTTTAAGCTTTTAGCTTTTAGCAGCAATTCAGCTGAGATCCATTCAGATGAGGACTCAGAGGCTTCCAGTCTGAGGAAACAGGATTGGCTGAGAAATTGGAGAGCTGAGGTTAGCTGTGGCCTGTTCTGTTTCTCTGATCTTTCAGCATTCACCCCAATACCTGGCTCCAGGTTTGTTTTTATTAATATGAACTGTTAAGATTTGTGCTACACAGGGTCAACAAAACAAAATGACAGCCTACAGAATGGGAAAAGATCTTCACAAGCCCACATCTGACAGAGGGATGATCTCCAAAATATGTAAGGAACTCAAGAAACTAGACATCAAATTACCAAATAATCCAATTTAAAAAATGGGGTACAGATCTAAACAGAGAATTCGAAACAGAAGAATATTAAATGGCAAAAAGAAATTTAAGGAATTGCTCAAAATCCTTAGCCATCAGGCAAATGCAAATCAAAATGACACTGATACCCTTACACCTGTCAGAATAACTGAGATCAAATCCATTAATGACAGCTTATGTTGGAGAGGATGTGGAGCAAGGGGAACACTCCTCCACTGTTGGTGGAGTGCAAACTTGTACAGCTACTCAGGAAATCAGTAGGGCAGTACCTTAGAAAGTTAGGAATCTACCTACATTAAGACACAGCTATACCACTCTTGAGCATATACCCAAAAGATGCTCAATCATGCCACAGGTCACTTGCTCAACCATGTTTATAACAGCATTATTTGTAATAGCCAGAACCAGGAAACAACCTAGATGGCCCTCAACTGAAGGATATAATAATATAAATGTGGTACCTTTACACATTGGAATATTACTCAGTGGTAAAAAAAAAAAATAGTGACATCATGAAATTTGTAGGCAAATGGATGGAACTAGATACTGAGGGAGGTAACACAGACCCGGAAAGACAAATATGGTATGTGCTTACTCTAAAATGGATATTAAATGCAAAGCAAAGGGTAGCAGGGATGTAACAGATATACCATGTGACATCAGCACATGGACATTCTACTGTCTCCTGGAGAGCCCTGGCATTCCATGTGATGTCACCAGTGTTGTGGCAACACCAACTGTCATTGGGGCATTTGTGCAGTGTCTCGTGTTTCACCTACAGACATGCTGACTAGACTGAACAGGATTCTTGGAAGACAGGATGGCGAGCACAGGGAGACCAGAGGAAGACAGAAGGAAGATAGCCTTCAGTCTCCATGTCACACACCAAGAAAGAAATGGTTCTGGGGAAAGTGCAGTGAGTCCTGGGAAAGGGATGGGGAGCTTCCTGCAGGAGGAAGGCTTCAGCTGATCCTTCCAGGAGTGGGGCTCAGGAGGGGAGAGTTTCTGAGAAGCAGTGATGGGCCTATCCTGGTCCTCTGAGTTCTTCAAGAGCAGACCCAGAGTTGAGGATTTTCAAGGTTAGTTTGGCAGAGAGCCAGGGATGGTCAAGGCTGCAGCTGCTCTGTTGAGGGCCCTCTGCTTTCACTCTGAGTGGGAAGGAAGCACAGAGGGACTAAGGAGGTTTCAGTTCCAGCCCTGAACTTCACCCACACTGGATGTCTTTTGGTGTGTGTCACTAATAACAGGGAGAGTAAAGTTCCCTGGCCAGAGCTAGAGGTTCTCACATTTTAAATAACAACCACTAGCAGGGCAGCAGCCACCAAGTATTGCTGCATGTCAGTGACCCCTAAGGTTTCTGAGTTCCTGCCCTCTCACTAGCCAGTCATCTTTCCTCTACCTTGAGTGCAGGACTGGGACATCACTCTTCCTGTAAGTATTTGTTCTTGGTGTCTGAGGGCTCACCTGTGGATGCCCAGTCCTTAGGTACTTTCAGTCATACCTATCAGTAGTTGATAACACTTTTGCTAACATCATGATGGCTGGAATGTATTCTGCTGAAGCTTTTGGCAAAAGTTTCATCATTACCTGTGTGACTTATCATTGTTCTGACAGGACCCACATAATCCTCCACCACCCCCATACATTGTAAAAGCCCTGTGGATCTTCCCTGATGTGCTTGTTCACCTCGTGGAACTGATTTTCCTTCCCCATTGTCCTGAGCTAATTTCTTAGCATCCTTAATTTCTCATCTTATTAGCTGGTGATCATCAGGATGAGAAGAGCCATTCCTGGGTGGTGTTTGGAAAATGAGTCTTGCTCTCCACACATGATGAACTATTGAATTAGAATGAACTAGATTCTAATGAATCAGAGAGATCTCGGGATTGGGAGGAGGAGGTGCTGAAGGCCTTCCCCTGTGTCTCAGGAAAGGCTCCTGGAAAGGGTAGCTTGGCTATTGGTGAATTGGGGAAGAGCTTGTTATCAGATAGGTGATGACCATTGGCAGTGGCCCTAACAGTCCATTCTCTGGAAATTCTATTGTATCCTGGAGAGCCTGTGGCATCTTCTGTGAAATCACCAGTGTTGTGGCAATGCCAACTGCCCTTGAGGCATTCACTAAGTGCTTATATTGTTCACCAACTGACATGTTGGCAAGACTGATCACACTGATTGGCAGAGAGAGCCCTAGTTTCCTAAGGAGGAGGTGAGGCTATAACTGGACCTTCTAGTAATGGGTTTCAGCAGCTGTGATCATGAAGCAATGGGCCTATGCTGCTTATTCGGTTCCTAAAGAGCAGATCCAAAGTGGAGGATTCCTGATGGTTAGTTGGCAGAGGGCCAGGAATGGTCAAGGCTGCAGCTGCTGTGCTGACCTCCTTCAGTTGATTCTGAGTGGCAAAGAATGCAACAGGAGGCCCAGAACCACTAATGCGGCATCGGAATGGGATGTGGTTGCACTTTATTCTCAGGGGGTTTCATGGATAGCTGATGTAAATACCAAGGAGGGAAATTTTCCATCCATGTACTCAAGTCTGAGACATTCAGTTCCTTTTAGTCATGGACACAGGTTATCAGGGCTAGGAGGTGAAAAGCACTAGGGACTCCTGGAATTCCTTGTATCACATCAGTGTAGCATGAATCTTAACAATTCTTATTAATAAAATCAAACCTGAGCCAGGTATTGGGGTGAATTCTGGAAGATCAGAGAAGCAGAACAAGCCACAGCCTCCTCACCTCGACAGTTCCTCAGCTGATCCTGTTTCCTCAGACTGGAAGCTTCTGTGTCTTCATCCCAATGGCTCCCAGCTGAACTGCTGCTCAAGAGCCTGAATGCTTAACCAGCCAAAAGCTTCTAGTTTCTGGTCCTCATGCCTTATATACCTTTCTGCTTTCTGCCATCACTCCCTGGGATTAAAGGTGTGAGTGCCACCACTTTCTAGCCTCTGTATCTAGTGGCTGTCCCATTCTCTGAACCCAGATAAGTTTATTAGGGTGCACAATATTTTGGGGAACACAATACCACCACACATCAGGTATGAGCTGACAATTCCAAACCAACATGGCTGGCCTTGCTTATGTCTTTCAGGGCCAGTGGGGCTGCAGTAGGGGCTGAGGCATATATCTAGCCATAGTGATTGGAGACAGACACATGGCTTATGAGGCCCAGCTTAAGGAGAGCTGCTCTGATCTTTGAGGGCTTCACTGGGTTCCATGCATTTCCTCTTCCTCAGGCCTCCTCTTGGGACTCCACATGATCTTCTTGGCTTATGCCATTCATCTGTACAAATTCACTTGTGTTTATGTACCTACAGGGACTGCTAGGAAGGCATCATCCACACCTTTCTTCCTCACTGAGCAGGAGCAGCAGCTGAACCAGGTGGAAAAACTGAAACTTCAGCTACAGATGATGACCAATGACAGGAATTAACTGCGTGAATTCCTGGCCCTTCATAACAACAATGAGTTGAACAACAGGTATTCATCATGCCCTGTTTTCTGGTGACTGTCTTGACCCTACTGTGTCAATTCCAGCACTCCTCGGGTCACTGGAAGCTGCACCTGCAGGGTGACCTGCACAAACAAATTTTCCTGAATGCATCTGAGAGGCAGAACTGAATCCTGTAGGAGTGAGATGGGACACAGGCTGTTCTACTTCCTCCTTATGAAAACCAGAGCCTGCGGCCTGAATCACAATCCACAGAGAGGGGGGCAGTAGGGTGTAAGATCACAACATGCATTTCAAGAGGCCTTGACAGGTGTTGGCTTGTAGGAGATGCTGGGTGCTCTGAGTTTAACCTGAGTCTCTGTATTTGACAAGATATTTATTTTTGCTTGTTGCTCTGGGAGCAGTTGAAGGGCCTGGTGTCCCACTTGGTCCATCTGTGTGTGACTGGAAGGCCTGGTGTCCATCCCTGCTCCTCTCTGGTCTTGTTCCTTGTACTGTGAGACAATGCCACCCACCTGCATTTCTCTGACATCCTAACTGTGTGTGGGTTTGTGTGCGTGTGAACTGCCCTCTCAGGGACCCAAACATGGCAAACATGGCAGTGGCAGGTTTTGCCCTTTTCACTTCCCTCTCCCTTGATAAACCATTAGATTACATTCCTAAATTTAGTCCCCAAAGTCCATTCCATTTAGTGGACACTGACTCATTCTTGAAACTAAACACCAAAGTCCAACCATCAAAATTCATTCCTCGGCTACACTTGCCAACCTGTCCAATCAGATCTCAGCAACTCACCCTAGCACAGACTTAACCTTTCTATTTAAAATCCCACTGCTGAGAAAAGCCTGCCGCATGTTGTCTGCCTTTGCTGATGCAGAGGCAGGCTCCCAACGCCATGCTTGCCCTACTGGGGAAATGCATCTCTTTGTGCTGAGGATTTGGTGTCTCAGTGTGTTCTGTACTGT